>VXAL01018524.1:164428-270799 GCA_013399475.1 Chauna torquata
GGGGGGAATAAAAAACACAAGCTCTGATGAGAAAGATAAATTCTCAAAAACAGTGACAGACGCCCAGAGCAGATACTGGAAGAAAAACACCACCAAGATTCGATTAGCCCGGTGAATCAGCGCTGCGGACAGTATCTCTAAACCAAACTACTCTTCCCTTTTCCCCTCCCACACTCCTCTTCCCATCACCGCAAAGTTCTCCCAGCCCACAGCTCCTCTGCCCACTGCTCACACACACGTACCCTGGCCAGGGGCCTGATGCTGTCAACATTGGCTCACGCAACACCCTCCATTGACGCTGGTGAAGTCAACACTGGCATAGGCAGCCAGGTCCTCAGCTTTGGGTCACTTCACTTGCCACAAGCACAGTTGCTGGCCCCTGCTTCCAACATCATAGTTATCTTTTCCCCACTCCTGCATTTGGGAGGATTTCTGGGCTCACACGATTCAAAGGGATTAGACTGGCAGGTAGGGAAAAATCTCATTTTTTGTGAAAGAGGAAAAATGTCTCCATTTTATCAAAGGAGGACATGCAGCTGTCAGATGGGTGAAAATCTCATGCATTTGCAGCCCATTCTCTGCCTCATGCACTGCTTATAGTAACACAACGGGTTTCTTCTGGGGACTCAATGAAGTGTCTTAAGAAGGAGATAAACCTCCTAGAAGGCTTTTTGGCTTAATGGGCAAGCGTCTGGAGGCTTGACTGAAGAAGTGGACCATTCTCCACTCCACGGACCTGGCCCTGTGCACCCATCAGCAACTGCAACTTGAGACTTCCCTGAGGTAGCTTTAAACCAGACAGCCTGGCATGGGCCGTGCACAAACACATGGTCCTTGGTTCGATGAGGAACCTGCAGGGAGCTCTGTGCAGCCAGAAGTACACGGGCAGTGCCAGACCTAAATTTAAAGTTAGCTCAGGAAAACTTGTGTGATCGTCACAGCTGGACAGACGCACCTCAAGTGCTTTTCATTAGACAAAGCAACAGAGCACAGCAGCATCTGAGCCAAGCAGCGCTGGACAGACTGCCTCTGCTCCCAGCTAGCCTCCCTAGGGCCAGGTAAGAGCTAGTATTGCCTGGGAAAGGGAAAAACTACAAAGGATGTAAAGGGGACTGGTGGGATACCACTCTCCCACAGCACTGAGTTGCTCCCCCGCCCCGAGGCAACAAATAAATAACAGCCACTATGAGTTTCATGATAGCAACTGGAACAGCAGACATGAGAACAGATTCTCTCCAGAATAATTGATTGTGGTTCAAGAGCAAAGAGGCAGGAAGAGGAGCGGCAGTGGATTGCGTCGTGAGCTGACAGAGGAATTCAGTCAGGTTTTAGCTATTTACAATCCCTTTGCTATTAACTAGCAGACCTTTCAGTGATTCTTCCCAGCAGCAAGACCATTACCATGCGACTGACTGTAAGCAGTGTCACATTGCTCCAGCGCCAGCCAGAAGATCGACTCATAGTTTCCAGACCAAAGAGGTACCATATTGGTCTCTCCAAACTCAAGAGGCAAACCCAGGAACAAAGCCCGAAGCAGACAAATACCGCAGCCCTTCCAAACCACTGGCAGCAGCTTTCCTATGCAAGCATAAATACAGCCCCCGCGTGCCGAGCTGGGGGGGAGCCACACGAGTCCCCGGCCACCGAGTGAGCTGAGCACCACCATGCCAAGAGGCTCTCCCAGGCCTCCCTCTCCTTTCTGTTCTGGGTCCAGCATCAGCAATATCACTACAGAAATAAGCTCTAATAGTTGCTCTGGATCCAGCAGGAGGAGCTGGCTAAGCACACATTTTTGTCTTAATGTAGGGCCTAAATAAACAGTCAAATAAGAACTCAATTTAAAAAATCCTGTAGTTTAAAGGATTCCCTCAATTCTCTGTATTCCTTTTATTCCCATGGCAACTGATACAAGTCTGATCTGCAGTCCAAATATTTTCTCCTGCCTACTTTTCTAGTATAATTAGAAATACATACACACATATATACACGTAAATTTGATGTAGGCTTGTACATTTTTCACAAGTACTGTAACACCTTTTATCCCAAGTAATAGCTGAAAAGGTATTTCTTTCTTTAAATACATATATCAACCCCACTAATACGCAGGCAAAGCATCTACATAGCTGAGGGATCTGGAGCCACCCAAAGCTTGCTATCTGTACAGCTGATGCCTGAGATGCAGAGGCTCAATTAACTCAGCTTCCAGCTGCAACAGTGCCCACGCACAGACACCTCTGCATCCTCCTCCTTCAAGGCCCTGCCGCTATAGCCGTGTTATTTGGTGGGAATGTCAGCTTCTGTTTACCCAAAAATTGGGTTCTGGTCCTGTGGCTAATGAAGACAAGGTTCAAACCAACACTCACTTGCCACTTAGGAGCTAGAAGTAGATGGAAAGACCCTCACTGCAACTATGGAGTTTAAAGAGAGTTGTATAAAATTATCATCTGTCTTTGGGTCTTAACATAAGATGTTGTCACCTGCTGGCAAAACTGCCACGCTGAGCCCTCTTGAATTCCCTGCCTCAAGGTAATAAGGGGCTTGCAGGACCAGCTCCTTATTTGACGCTTTCCAATTTATTTAGCAAGGTTTGGATCACTTTTCAAAGAGTCCATAGCACTTTTCACTAAACTATACATTTCCTGAACCCCTTTAAAAACTTTGTAAAATATTTTGCACCTCAGCACCTCCATCCCTTTCCTGAGTTCCACGTCCATTAAATAACAATAAAACAGCTCACTCCAGAGTCGTGAGCATGCTCTGTCAGAGGCTAGGAGCGAGCAGTAAGGACTTTGCAAAAAAAAATTGTCAGATATATGCACCTGCTTATGAGTGGGTATTTTGTCCCATATTTTTGCAGTAGGAAAAGAAACCTGAGGTTTTACCTGACAGCTTCTTACAATCCAGCCAGTGTAAGGTATAATACAGTCTTTTTTCCCCTTGCTTCTCAGATCTCAGGAGCGTGTGCCAAAAGACTGTCAACTTGTTAAAAGTACATTAATGCAAATTCCAGAGCTTTCAGTTATGTTTATGCTAATAGAAAGCCTCCCGCTCTGTGACAGGCCCAAGTGAAGAGTCAGTAACAGGAAAATTAATTCCAGCTGTTGAAATTGATTTAAAACTAGCTTATTCATAATAATAATAATAATAATAATAAAAGAATTCCTGAAATAAAAATAAAAAAGGGAAATACAGAAAGCACAAAATCATGTTTACTGCATGAAAGCAGAAAGGGTTCTCCTGTTGGGAAGAAATCTTCCAAATTTAATCAAGCCTGGTTAGAAGAAAGCTCTAGCTTGTTATCGGGTTGTAAGTATAGATTAACATGAAAAGAATTAGCTATGTGCACAGCCTGATTTTGCAAGGGAAACACAAGGGTTTTGTGCATGTATTTTGTTTTATATTCCTTATGTCTAATCCACAGGCAAGGAGACCAAATCCAGGTTGCAATGGGACAGGTAGTATTTTAGATTATAATGGTTGTGTCCTGAGAATACCAGAGCTCCTGGGTGGGAAGATTAGCTACCCACAACCACTGCATTTATTCAGTGCTTTTACATTTGTTTTTTTCTGACTGGAGTTCTGTGCGATTTCCATGTTTAGACAACCCCAGTCTTGGGATTATATACCTCAACTTTGCTGGGGTTTCAGGGTTCAAATCAAGATCTAGATGTGAAATTGCTGGCTGGCCTGCTGTTTCTAAAGTGATCTCAAATGTTCATACCCTTGATCTAAATTTCCAAATCCAGTGGTCTTCCTAAAGTCTTTGACTATCTATACAGACAGCCCTAAAAGGTGTTATGCCATTTCACTGCTATCAAAAGCAGCTGAGGGGACATAACACCTTGCAAAATTAGTTTTGAAATAGAAAGGGAGGCAGTCTTTAAAATTTGTTCAGAAATAGGCTTTCGAGCTTTCAACATCTACAACTGGAGCCAGATCCAAAAATACATGGTGTTCTCATTTAATAAAAGGGGCTGAGTTTCCAAAGCACACCATATCCACTGGCCTCTGCTGTAATACCCTCCTGAGTGCAGGATCTGTCCCGTTTCCTAATGAGCACTTCTGAAAGACTGCAGGGTCCTGCAAAGATGCTAAGCCCTATTTTTAGACCCTATAATATCCAGCTGCCAATATATGAGTAATTAGCCAGAATTGCATCATTTGATTAGGACCATATTGCTTGCTGCTTTGGAAGGGACTGATCCAGAGTTCACTGACATCAATACAAAACTCTCCATTGACTTCAGCAGACTTCACATCCAACTTTAAGGGACAGCCTTGTTTTTTAATTATTGAAATGTCCTAATACCCTTCCACAGACCATGTCTTCGCCGCTGCCATCTCTTAGTTCCAGACAACGAAAGCCCCCCACCTTGAATCTATTTGTATTTGCCTTCATTTACAATGCTGCAAAATTTCACAGGGGTGCACAAAGAAGTGAAGACTGAGAGGTGCCATGACTTGCATGGATCTTAACCAACTTATGATACTGAGGAATTCACGTGCGTGGGTGGCTGTGAGGATAAAGCTTTGGACCAGTTTCAGCAAGAACTTTGACAGAAGCCAAGTCAAACCCACATTTACACAGGAAACCAATAAAGGAGTCCAGCCCCAGCCCTGTAAGGAAAAAAACTGGGCTGGTGAGTTTGCAGAAGGTTGCTTCCCTTCGAGGGAGAAAGTGGGAAGGAGCTTTCTCTAGAAATCCCACCAGAATTTCAGAAATTTGCCCCTTTATTGTCAACTACACAGATTCGAGATAAACTTTATAGCCTGCCAGAGCTCACTAAAACAATGAAATGGACAGAGTAACTGCTGAAACGGAGACACTGTCATTTCAGAGACTAACAGTATCCCTGACTCATGCCATCAGAGGAAGGAAAGAGCAACAATAAAGAAAGTACAGCCTATTTCTCAGACTGCACCCTATGACTTCTGCTAGCACATGCCAGGAAAGAAGGACACTGCACATCTTTAACTAAGGAATGTGCAGCTAGAACCATCATTTGAACTTAAAAGGGCCATTCACAGCTTTATCTACCAGCTATAGCGAATTCGTGTGAGGAAACGAAGCATTACAAATTAAATGAAAACCTGATTAGTAAGGAGGAGGAGGAGGAGGGAATAGCACCCTTTGCAGGACTGATAGATCTCTCTTGAAAAATGAGGTTTTATAGGTGGAAGTAGGAAGGATTTTCTCTGAGGGTTCGTGTTTCCCTCTGTGGCACTCACTTTGTCCTTGCTCACCCCATTTTGCAGGGGGTGGTTGTTCAGGCTCGAGCCATTTTCAAGCAAACTGCCAGGTTCCAGCTTCTAATCTAATGCAAGTCAGGCTTCTACCTGCCTTCAGTCCTATTGGCCCAAAATCAGCAATGCAAACCCAGGAATCCAAATACCATCAGTTGGGGAGGGGGTGGTGGAGTTTGTTTTTAACAAGAGTTGGCTTTGCGTTATTTTTCTCTGCCTTCTGGATCCTGAGTCTTTCAGGCATAACCAAGTCACATTTTCAAATTATGTGGGGGGGGTGGAGTTCACACAAACATAAGGACTAGAAACATGCCTTTAAATGAAGCTAAAGCTCTCAAGTAGCTATTTAATCCCCAAAGACTAAATTACCACAAAAAAAAAATCAATAGCCTCACCAGAAAACGGTGGTGCTGCAAATCCTCTGCCTTCTATATATTTCTTATTTACATTAAGGAAGCTTGACTTGAGAACCAAATGAAGACAATCAGCATTTAGCCTTATGACATACAGAAACTTACTATCCAAAGTCTATAACAGACAGCAAAATCATGAGGCTCATAGTTTATTTTCCCTAAACAAATGGAGCTTGTTTGAAGCAGGCAGGAATCACCTGCTGTAAAAAAGAGTCAGAAAAGTCTGGGCCAAAGCCCAGAATGAATATGCATACAGGGAAGGCTAGGAGGACTCCTCCTGTCTTGCTTTTGCAGGGCTTTTGAGCCCACCAGTGTAGTCAGAAAGGTGACAAAACGCAGGAATTTGAGAAAGGGGGGAAAAAAGTAACCATCACCTCAATAGCTTCCTGGTTGCACTAGTGTGAAGCAATGCCTGAGCCTGCAGGAAAGACCAGAATACGCAGGATCCCACATGCACAGGGTCGAGGTCAAATTCTCCATGTGTTGCCCTGTTCAACATCCTCCTGCAGAAGGCTGTGCTGGCCTAAAAAGCAGGAACATTTTAAACAACCTCAACATTGTCTACAGCTAATCAGATGTTTCCTAAAACACTATTTAAGCTGTGCAGCACACATACACCTCCTGCTGGATCAGGCCTTTATTTCAAAAAGCTGTAGCCATGGAAGAAAGGAGCTGAACTCTTTTACAAGGCATTAAGTTTCATTTGCAATTACTTTGGATTTTATTGCACTACTGAATATAACAGGTTCATTAACTGGGCCAGCAACATTGTATCCATATGCCTTTTTAATAGAGCTTTTCTGTTATTGTTTCCTTATTGGTCTTTTCCCTTTTGCAACATGCAACTGGATTTTACTGGCATCCAGCTTTTGCAATAGGTCCCAGGTGGCTCCTCCATGAACCTGATTTGTTAATTTGATGGCTGAATTGGTGTACAAGGAATGAAAAATAGTTAATGAAATGCCTAAGATGCTACTTTACAGCAGTGGCAACAACCCAGCAAATGTTCCCTAGAGTAAGCCCTCTGGGTTAAGCTGTACCTTGTCCAGTTCATCCCTGGAAGCAAGATATTCTTTGCTAACACACCTGGCTTTTCTCTGCAGCCAACCGTGACTCCAGTGGGATGGAGGAGAGCCATAACAAGTCACCCCATGAGTGTCACAGGGAACTGAACATGCCTGTTTTGTGCAGAGATGGAGCCATAGCTGAAAGCATTACACGGATAGAAGACAAGACTCCTGCTCCAGCAATTGTAAGCCTCAGAGCACCTGCGAGATTCCAGTGTTCCTGGAGGCAGTCAGCAATTGAAAGAATTGGGCCCTAAATTTGACAAGCCACAGAGATGCCACAGATTCCATAGAGAACATCATTTTTCCAGGGCAAAACCTCAAAAAAAAAAATCTGGTTCAGTCCATCTTTCCCACTAGGAACTTGATGGCCAGGTTTTCAAAATAACTGAGCTCCCACCAGCACCCACTCTGCTAAGGGCTTTCAAGAGCTTGAGCTCCTTTGAAAACCTGGTTCCCTGAACAAGATACCAGCAGCTGATGGTTAAATGTGAAGGGCATACACTGTTCTCCTGCTCTTGCCTCGTTAAATAATGCATTTCTTTCTACAGCGGATAAGCACTGAAAAGCCTCATGGAAGAAATACATCTAAAGGAGGGATTGGAATAGAAAGATAAGCCGATGGTGGAGAAGAAGGGAGTTCCACTTGCAGAATTCCATGGCAAGAATTTCTTTTATGACCCCTCCCCCCTGCCATCAGAAATGCCAAATTATTCACAAGCAAAACATTGTGCGTAAGAAAGGGCTGATTCTGATGAATATTCCTGACTCGGGGGAAAATGAGAAAAATGCTTCAAGTTTTTGTTTGCCATGACACTATTTCAATGCTTGCTTAATTTATATTTGGAAAAGACTTGAAAACAAAAAAAGTAAAAATTAAGTGAGATGTTCCAGTTGTTCAGATCATGTGTCACCTGGGCTTTAGGTTTTGGGGTGCAGGACTATTTTAATATTTTTCTATCCTGACATTCTACCCAGGACAACTATCCTGACATTAGACATTTCTATCCTGATTTAGGAGGTTACTTGATTTTTGCTATTTTTCATGTTGTAAAAAATTCCCAAGATGGGAAATCAAAAGTAAGCTCTGTTCAAGACCGAAGTACAAGGAACATAAAATTAAAAAGCATTGCCACCCAACAGCGCTCCCTTTTGCTGAAATAGCATTTCAGCAAAAATCCTGAAACTTTTGCTTTGCCAAGAGCACGAGCAGGAATAGGAACAAGATGCTCTTGCTGGGGTTACAAACCACCATTACCAAACACAACCTCCTCCTCATCTCCTCTCACAGGATCATGGACTCAGGACTGCTTGAGTTAAGCAGAAGACTCAATACTGACAAAACTACAGCACAGATGAGAAACCTGTACTTGTCCTGAGCACTTTTCCCCCTCTTACTTCCTCAAGTATTCCCTTACACTACGTCACAGATTACAACAAAACACAGAAAAGGCTTGATTCAAGGAAGCCCTGCTCTGATATATCCCTTCAGCCCTCCCCACAAAGACCCTTCACATAACTTCTCACCTCTCCCCCATCTCAAAGCCCAGAGGAGCCCTCTCAGCATCTTCTCCACTGGTGCTTTGCTGGTACCCCGGACACTTGAAGCGGTGCAGGTATCTCCGCACGCAATCCGGCACCAAATCTGAACCCTTCAGTGCTTTCTGGAACACAGCTATCTTCAGAATCCCAAACAAATACATTAATTGCTTTCAATTTATCAGCCTCAAATCATTCTGTCTAATTACCATTCATCCAGAGTTTGTGTTTTTAATGGTTTATGGGTATTGTTGGTAATCTTTTAATTTCTCATTAAAAACAATATCTTGTACGCACTATGTGTGAAAAGCCCTAATCCGATAAATCAAGCAAGAGTAACACAGTTAAAAGGAAATCAGTGGAACAATATTTGGGTTTATATATTTCTGCCAGTCAATTTGTAATTAAAAGTTGCTACTTTAAAAAACACAGTTGTTGCTGTGAAAGCCATTATCAGTCAGCATTTTCATATGAATACTGCTTTAATTAATTAGCAAAAGTAAATACATTATATATCAAAAACCGCTTTCCCACTGAACCCATGCGCTCCAGAACAAAAGGCTTAATAAACCACACAAAAGAGGGACAAATTAGCTGATCCCACCCTCCCTTTTCAGGTTTAGAGTCTTTTAAAGTTCTCCAAGGTTTTCCCCCGTTTTTTTTTTTTTTTAATACATTGTTTGTTTTTCTTTAGAAGTGTGTATGGGGAAAGAAGATGCTACACAAACACAAAACATGCCATTCAAATTAAATGATTTGGAAATCAGTTTTGCTGGTTCTTAGAAAATAAGAGTGTTTACAATTATTAAAAACCAAATGTAATTACTATCACATACAACACAGTCCCTTTGGAAAAAATTATTTGCTGAACATTAAGGGGTTAGAGTTTGATTCACAAAAAGAAATGTGTCTGAAAAATTCTTTTGTCTAGGGCCTTTCCAGAGATTGGAGACAGCAGGAGAAAATGTTCCATTTTCATCAATAAGCTGGAGAGAAAGCGTGGAAAAACAGTGTCATTTCGGGCTAAGGTCTGTGATAAGAACACCTTAAAACATCAACAGTATCTCTTATCTCCTGTGTCTTTTACAAGAACCAAGGGTCCTGCCATCTTACTAGCAAACAAATCACTCACCTCATCTTGGCTTCCTCTTTGCTGAATCACTCAAGTGCTGCAAGCAGGGCCCGCCCATGAGTAAGGAGACAGGAGCAAGTACCTTAACTGACTCTGATGGCTGTGGCCAGGGCTGGGCTTCCACAAGACAGCAGTCTGGTGAAACCTGATGGCAGGACCTTGAACACTGATGGAGAACCTGACCTAAACAAAAACAAAAAACAACAATGAAACAACAGGGTATGGCTGCCTGTTGTTGGGTAATTTGCTCCCCCAGTTTTATTTGACTTAACCTAGAGCTGGAATTCACTGCTAAGTGATGAATAGCAAGCTTGGTAGGCTGAGCCTCACCACCTCTTCAACAGTGTAAACACATTGCTCAACAGGTGAGGCCAAGAAGTGCAAACACCAGACCAAAAGAAGTACAAGAGTACTCGGTAGAAAAATGCAATTGCCCAATGGAGAATTTAGACTTTGCGTATAGTCTCCGTGACAGTACTGAAGACTTTCCACCAAAGGATACCTCCAAAAATACAGACCAACACTAGGAAGATGTTGATATTGGACCGGTTAACTTTGTGGCTATTAATCACCCACGCAGGCATCCAAACGTGCACTAAAACAGGAAACCCAAGGCTATGCTCAGCCAAAAGCAGTTTGCAGTCTCCAACTCCAACTCTTTCCAGCAAACTTCCCTTCTCACCAGATATTTCATCTCTCCCACTCAGTCCTGACTCCTAGCCATCTTCCCACTTACGCTAGATACTCAGCATGCTTCCTCCCAGAGTAGATGGCAAGCAAGCTTCTTGAATGAACTAATAAATCCTCATCCTCTATTTTGGGATGCATACAAAGACCTAACGATCAGTCCCAGTCCCATATGTTCTGCCTTTTGTTGTTTTCTCTTCACTTGTGCTCCTAGACTGCAAAAGCCTTTGGAGAAGAGACATTGTTTTGCCCTGACTCACAAGCGTGCAGTGAGTGTCACACACACCAACAGGGCTCAAAGTGATTGTCCCCCTGCTTGCTCAGTTCCTGTACACTGTCATACCACAACAGTAAATTTCTCCAGACTTTTCAAACAGGAAATGTTCATCTTTACACCTTGCCTTTCATCCAAGGCTTCCATGCAACCTGCTTGATACCCTATGTACCAACCTTGATCCCTCAAGTGCCAGCTCTGTCTGAGCTACCATTCAACAAGAGATGCATCTGCTCCAGGGAATGTCACAGTGTTTCAGCAAGGGGCACTTTTCCTTGGAGTCCCAGCGTGACCTGAACACCAAACCACTGTTACCTTTCCAACAAAGCAAAAATCGTGTTGCTAATCAGTTGTTGGCTTCTTGCATGGACCGAGAGACCAGCCCTGCTATAATCTCACTGGGGTGGGATTGCACCTCATAGCACTTGGGTGATTACTCCCCTAGCCATGTTTTTAGGGGAATCTGGTATTTACATCTCAATCAGTACACAGTCTTGTTAGGTATGATTAAACTTAGCTAGGATCCCCTCCAGCAAAAGCCATATTTCAGCAGACACATAGGAGTTGTCCATGCAATGCACCGGGACAAAACAACATGGGCAGGGATGCCAAGAGCAGCACCGTGCTGAGGGATGTTTCAGTGTACAGAAGTGTGCCTCACACAGGCCTTCAGTGCAGGCATTCTTTTCCTTTCACATAACTGCATTGATTTTTATCATTGTTATATTTGGTTCAGCCGCCCATCTGGAAAGTTCTTGCCTCCCCCGGCCCCCATAAATAACCAAACCCAGCTCTAACCAAAGGCAGTTGACAGAATCAGCCCCATTGCCCTTTGGCAGTTCTTCCAGGAATTTTTAGGGTTTTTACCAGTCAGGAAAAGGCTTTGATGCTTTGGAATCAGGATTTTATGAAGATCATTTTGTAGGGTTCAGCCAACTCATGAAGTGTCAAATGGGGGGCACTCTTTCATCTCATCACTAGATGGGGAAAAGATCCTCCCTCCTACCGGAATGAGGACTGGAGAGGGGGGAAAAACATCTCAGAGAGATGAAGGTTCATCCATAGAGGGGAGGGTTTCTTTTCTCTTGGTAGAGTCCACCCACCACATTCCCATCATACTGATTGCCGCAGTCCTATCTGTCTGGTCTCCAGGCTACATCAGATAAGAGAACTGCCTGTTTGCTCCAGTTCTGATGGTGCGCTGCAGGGGCCTCCCAGCCGCAGAGCCAGGCCCTTCCTCACCCTCCTTTTCCAGCTGCCTGTTTCAACGACTGCTGCATTGGCAGGAATGCTGTCAGGAAACCTGCCACTTGCAAAGAATGAGACAGCAATCAGGACCAGCTTAAGGAAATTTCATCTTCCACTTCGCATTTCTAAACACCCACTACAAAAAAAGAGCAAGGAAACCCCTGTGCTTTCTCAAAATCTAAGTGCAAATTGCTATCCAAAACAAGTCAAAGGTCTACCTGATATCTCCCTCTCTGACAGTGCTCAAAGCTACGTACCTCGGAAGATGATACAAATCCAGCCAGTACCCATTTCTGCAACAACAGACTCCCTCTGGAACAGGGAACGTGTCTCTCCCCAGCTAGCAACCATGCCTGGGCTCTTGATGGCTTGGTTGCCATTTTCCCCTGAGCTAGTCCTGCTGTAGAAGGCATTCATGCACGCTGATGGGCTGCTCCTGAAATTTGCACCTCCGTTGTCTAAAACATTGCAGACATCACTTGTTCGGCAGCTGCGTGCACCAAGTAATAGCTATTTGACAGAACTCAGAAGGACTTGTGCAGTGCTGTAGGCTACGCAGTCCATCTTCATCTGCTAGTTGATACTCTTCCACCCAGCTCAGAGCAGCTGAGTTGCACAAAGATTGCTTTGCATTCTTGCAAACAATTCCTTTGCAGGCTGTCCCATTTACTATGACCTATCACTCACTGCCTTTGTGCAGAGCTGGTCAACAGTCATACATGTGATATTTACAGATACCAAAGACTGTCACCAAAACCACCGAAGACCATTCGGACCAGCAAAAACACTGAAATGCTCTAACATTATACTTTGACTCAGTTTACAAGATAGTTGCTCCAGCCCAGAGGCCCCAGATTTAATCTGTGCTATCCCATAACCCTAGAAGCTAAGAAAAGTGTTTGTGGGAGAAACTCTGAGCAAGACAAAATCCAAATTATTGTGCTGGCATATCTAGTGGTTTAAGCTGCCCACAATTTAGTACATCAGTATGCACAGACATCCCTTCCTGCACCCAGGGGGACTGTGATGATATATTGGACAAAGTACTTAGCTGCTCTTGATTTCTTACAGGAGGAGAGCAAGCAGTAGCGTCACAGTGCTCTGGCAGATGTGCAGACACCAGATATTGACACATCCTACAAGAGGAGTGAAAATAGCAAGCAGGACATCCAGAGCTTCCACTCTGCTCCTTCTGTGAATCAGGATCCAATGGCAATGTCAGCAGCAGTCCCAAGTCAGATTACAGCAAAAAGGCTGACCCTGACAGTATGCTTCAACCTGCCTCATTCATGTTCTTGCCACAACCAAAGACACACAGATGCCAGTCTGGGGTTCATCAAAATCATGGTCCTACATGCAAGGCACGCAGACAGCATGAGTGTGCACACTGCTGGCATGGGGGGCTTCAGCTACATCCACGTGGTACAGCTGAGGCATAAGAGGGGAGAGACGGCAGAAAATGTTTTTAAGGTGGTCACCTGCCTTTAACACATTGCTTTGCAGTGGGACAGCCTCCACCCCATCTGAGAACTTGAAACAACTACTGAAAACAACTGAACAGACTTGCAGCCATTTCTCAACTAACCCAGCACCAGCAAGTCTCACTGGGAAATTACTCTGGTGCTGTTGCATCAACTAGGTTTCTACGCATAGTGTCTTTTTGGGTCTACCACTAAAGTTGAAAGAGTCATGTACTTGCAGCGCTGGAGCGGGACTGGCTCCAGTTTCCAGCTCCGTACATATGACCTTGAAAAAGTCATTCAACTCTTCAGTGGCTAAGCTGTTTAAATGCAAAATGAGGCTCTTTCAGCTTTTGGCTGTCTTGTCTGTTTAGACTGTAAGCTCTTCAGGGCAGGGACTGTCTCCTATTAAGCTATCATAACTCTCTCTTAATTAAGGTCTTCTACACATCCAGGGCTCTCACAAAAATGTCATAAAACAAAGGCTTTCTAATAAATGTGGGGGAATTCCACATTCTGATCCAAAACTACTACAGTGGTTTTCCCTGCTGAATATAGTGCTGAATCCCTTGTTAGACTGTGTGTGAAGGGGGAGGAGGGAGGCTCCTTATAATTTAAAGAGATTGCATAAAAGACAGTTTAAGTCCTTGTGGCTGTATATTTCTTTTAATTAGTTTATGCACAGTGCATTTGCATGGGAAGATGCACAGCATGTGGACGGACTTAATTAGGAGAACAATACGTTCCCTCTTAAGATAATGACTTGAGGATTATGAAAATTATTATTCCAGATCCATCCATGGGTCATTCGAGGTTCAGTATCCAGCGAACTTTTAAAATGCATTGAGGTCAGCAGTTTGGATACTGTCAGTGAAGTCACTTGATTTTACTGCTGCTTAAATGATTAATTATGAACAGCAGCTGCATGCTTCCCCCAAGTTACACAATAGCCCAAGGACTTGCTGCATTTCACATATGCCATCAACTACTCTGGAGAGACTGATGCGCTAAATGGGGCTGTAAGACTCGTAGTCTTCTGCCAGCAAAGGCTCCTTTTGAGCTCTCCCCTCTCCCTTTCACAAGTCCTTTGCCTTTTTGTTCCTGGCTGGGAATGCAAGAAATTTCAGTCTCCATTAATGAATCTTTGTAGCTGAAGAACTAAAGCAACCAGGTTTAAGGACACAGCTCAGTAGCCCATGCAAAATGAGATACCAACATATGCCATTTTAGAACAAAGTACCTATAGGTAACCGAACTGGAGACATCACCTAAGTGTATCAGCTTTAACTCTGGCAGCCTGGTGGGTCTCAAAAAAGGCATCTTTTTTATCTCTCTCTGAATCATAACCTACTCTTTTAGGAATGAGTGAAAATCTAAAAAGTGCTCCTACATCATATGAGAGACAGGGAAAACAGTCTTCTTTGAAATAGTTTCCACAAGGACAATATTTCCCAGTCAGCTCATTTCAAAGGATCTTAGAGCCCATCCTGCTCTCCCTCTTCAAAAAGTTGCCACTAGGTGAACACCCTTCCCGCTGCAACAGCGCGTCCTGGAGTGGGGCAGATCTCAAATCCCTCTGTCCCAAAGCTGTACAACTCCAGGTGTTGAGAAGACTTCAGAAGCTACTGTCCCCAAGTCCTAACAATGGGAGCAGAACAGACAGAAATCCCATCTTTCACATAAAAAGCAGAGGCACACACAGTTTAGGACAACGCAGACTGTCACAAAAAGCAACAAAGGGGCTTGTGAGAACTCTTCTTTGTAAGAATACACCTAGAACAACAGGTACTCAGGTCTCTTTTTGTGATAACGTTCCTTTACAGCAAACCAGAAAAAGCAGCATGCCTGGGAGCTGAGCTCTTGGCAAGGACAGCCTATGAGCAAGGGAAAGACTGGGCCAACGGTCTGCTGGACTCGTCTCAGATACAAACACATCCTGCGACTTTCCTTGCTGTCTTTGCCATTTTAAGATTTACCGAGGCCAGAGAGGGTTGCTCAAGGCCAACTATGGATAGTTGGGTATCACAGACTAGCCACAGAGGCTGACATTGCTCATTCCACAGGACTTTCATGGCTGTGCAGATGCTGCCCACCTCACTACATATCGTCACGGCACTGCCTGCGGTGCGGGGCTGGGGGGCAGGTGGAGAGCCAGCGCCACGGCTGCTTCCTGCAATGCCTGAGAAAACACATTCCCAGAAGTGATCCCAAAGCACTTTCCTGGCTATTTCATAGTATAGCACCACTCAATCCACACAAGAGGCAGTGCTCAGCACTAGTCATTCCCTGCCCTCCTTTTCTTCCCCACTTACCTGGAAGGCCAGAATTACACAGCAGAGAACCAAACCCCGTGCAATGGCTGGGCTGTGGATCCATCCCAACACACCTATGATCAGAAAGCCCAGCAAAGTCGAGTTACTATGGAGATTGGGAGGAGGGGAAAGAAATCAAAACACACTATTAGTTATAGGACAAAGATAGAACAGGTCCTTGCTCTGCATGCTCAGTTTGTGAGCATCGCTCATTACTTGCCCTGTGGCATTGGCAATGTGGCACCCAAAGCTTGCTAGGCACTGTACAGGGCAAACAAAGATGTCCCTGCCCCAAAGAGATTACAATCTAATTCAGATTTTACAGTCATATTTCAAAAGCACAGTGAGATCAAAGCCCTGCTCTCCTCCCCCAGGCACTCATTCTCTCTGGTGGAATATATCTCTATTCATAAATCAGAGAAGCAGCATATCTCAGTGAATACTGCCATTCAGGACACAAAAGAAGACACAGAGATGACAAAAGGTAGTCCTAACATCATGTTAGAGCTTGGAAGAGTATTTCTAGGGGGCAGGAGAAGGGAAAACTTAGTGATTTTTATCCATTAGCAAAGCATAGTTTCATCTGGCTGCCATGCCATCAGCAGTAACAGCACATAACGATCCATGACACTCTAGAACAGAAAATGAAAGTAGAGATCATTCTAGAAATTCAGTAAAACTTCAGAAGCCATTAGGTGAGAAAGTCTGAAAATACCTTAAAAACAGGGAGAAACATCTGAATACAGTAATGTTTATTTAGAGAATGACATCCTGATTTAGATTAGTAATTCCAAAAGCAAATCCCAATGTCCTGTGTTTTCTGATCCATTTACAGATAGCACTAGCAGCATCAGGGCACACTTAAGCACACAAGTAAAAGATAGTCACCTCCCAAGCATTATCCCCACTGCAAAAACTAAGGGCTTTCCCCTCTAGAAAAATCTGCAATTCAAACACTAAATTTGCCCCTGAACTGCTCAATCTGCAAGCTTCAGTGATCTCCCTGCAATGGGATGCACAGGCAACAGATGTTCAGAAACTGAGTTGGCAGTTTGTATCACCTGAACGTGTGATTGGGAGCAAGACAGAAAGGATGCACATTGCCTGGGAACATCTGATAACGCCGTGCCCTTCAGAGTTTGCGTGTCGGTGAAGGGGCAGGAGAAGGGCTTAGAAATAACCAGAAGCTTTCTTCCTCTTCCATGAGTCACTCCTGCTTCAAGGAGCTGCAGCTTTGATTATTAACTGGGCTAGTCAGCTAGATATTTAAATGATTCCCAAAAGTCATTAAGAGCCCAATCAGATATGCAGTGCTTGACTCTAGCACAGGAATGCAGAGAGGGAATTATTTGCATAAACCATGCTTTAGAGAAAACCTCCATGTATTTTATATTTCAGGGTACTGGGGAATCTGATTTAACTGAGTTGAAGAAATGAAAAAGAAGCTTAAGCAATTTAAGGGACCACATTAAACACAGAAGAGTAAAAAAAAATAAAAAATAAAAACATCAGCCACCACAGGGATTACGAACAACAAAATACAACGTCAAACATTCTTCCTCTCTATTCTCTAAGCAACAGGCAGCTCCTTTAGATTTCCCCTGACTTTTCAGACAGAAAATTCAGCCTCGAAGTCAAAGCACGGCCTGAAGATGTATACCTGATCAGAAGATCTCATAACCTTTCTGTCCTCTGTCCCAGCTCAAGATCACACAGGGGAGCTACAGCAAGAAGTGAAGGCATGGGTGGACACAAAGTCCGCCTTTACCTAGAGGTAGCTTTACATTCACCTGGCCCCCACGCCAGAGCTGTGACAGACTCTCTCACATCAAAAACTCAAAGCAAATCTTCCGTGGAATTGTTTTTTATAGGAAATACAGGATGGCAAGAAACCTACGATGTGTGGTAGGTCTGAAGGCAACAATGCACATGCATACCAGAACAGTAACACCAGGCTAGGGGCCACCTTAAGAGATAGGCAGAGGGTTGCCTAACTTTGCTGAAGCTTTTCTGGTGGTTTGTAACCCATCTCACATGGTTACAGGTAGCTCTTGCCCCTGTCCTGCATGGCCTCAGATGTCCCCCGGCCCTAAGGGGCTCTCTGCCAGGATGGGGAGCAGTTCAGGCTCCTCTACGCAGGGATCGTACCCAGTGCATCACATCCTTCCCGCTCCAGGCTAAAATTGGAGCCACAACAAGCAAATCTTTTCCATATCTGCAGCTCAAACAGAATTCATCCAAAAGCAAGACCAGGGATGACTGGAAAGCTGGATTCAGCCTGGAATTTGTGACAAAACAAGAAGAGAGGTGAAAGCAGCTCTTATGAAGACCCACCATTTCCTAAGAAGCAAAGAACAATCAACTACCCACACTATTATCCTCGCCCTGTGTTTCAGGCAGAAAACTCAGCGTTTCCATAAGGAGTCAGAAGCCAGGGCAACCCATGGCCTGTCACTGAAGCTCCGCACCCTGCAGGCCCCCATCTGTACAACGAGGGGTAAAATATTTTTCTTCCTTCTTTCCTTCAAGGGATGGGAGCTGGCAGATTAAATGCACTCATGCCTACAAAGCCATCCCCAGAAAGAAACTGCCATAAGGAGGGCAAAACCATTATTGTTATTATGATTAGAAACCAAGGTCCTCCTGTGCAGTTATTTAATTAAACCATAAATACAAATGGATAAGTGTCTAATGAGCCAGCTCTACACAGTATATTTATATTCCTCTGAAAAGAACAATGCTTAAACTAGTTGCAAATAACAGTCCTCTCTCCCAGCCTGGTTTTCTCTGCAATCAGGAATCAGGCCGCACAGTAGTTTGCTGACAAATTGGTTCGTGTTATAAAGATAATGAAGGCATCAAATTACTTTGCACTCCTTCCCCCTGGAAGCAGCGAGGCTCTTGCAGAAAGAGATTGCCAGGGTTTTATTTGTGCGTGCATGTGTGTGTCATTTGTGACAAGACAAGCCCCAGAGGCCTGTCAGCCAAGGCAGGATGGCTCCAACCACGGCTTCTGGCAAATCCACACTGCAGCCCTGACCTTCTGGCTGTGCACTTCTCAGTGCTAGGAGGGAGGTGAACCTGGCAGAGAGCCACGGCCCCCAAGAGGTGTTTCTTCCTCCAGTACCCACAGAGATGCCCCGGGTTGCTCTTGGAGAGCTTGCACGGGTACCACAAGCCATTTAGTCACATTAGGACAGCTTTTCTCCATGTCTGATACACTCTGCTTTCCAGGAACAAAGCCTAAAGCAGCAGATCCAGCAAAGCATTTGTCCAGGGGGTTGTGCAAGGTCATCTTCAGAACTTAAGCACTTGGCCAGATCACAGCCCTTCCGGACCATGGCTCTGGAAGTTTGCCTTTCTTTCCCTTTCTGCCTGGTGAAAGGAGGTTTAACTCCTCCTTTGGAGGTGGTTCCTGAAACTCAGGGTAGAAGGATAGCAGAGAGAGAAAAACATTCCCACCCCAAGCTGTTATTAATAAATAATGTATTCCAAACAGGTAAGATTTCAGTAAACTGGATCCAAACAGCTTTTTAAAGCCCCTCCAGCCACCACGAGCATCAACAAGCCCAGCAAAGCTCTTTAGTGATCATAACAAATGTGTCAGGCTTTACTCTGCAATTGATTTGCTTTTGGGAACATAAGTTAAGCTTTAAGTCTATATTTCATATATAATCAAGCAGCCAAATCAGCCTTTTGATATGGAACCCAGACCAGCCGCTGTGTCTTTATCTCAGAAAGCAGGAGGGCCAACAAAGCTACAGCCCGGGAAGTGACAGTTCTTCTTTATTATCCTCCCTGGTCGTGCCCATCTTCTCATCTCCCCTATCAAATTTCTGGGCCTTTTTGATAAAAAAATAATTTAAGAGCGCGCTCCGCAGGAAGTGCACGAAGGTTACAGATTGAGCAATGCCTGGGAACCCCTCTTTAAAAGGTGCAACCATAAGAAGGGCCTGCAAACAGGAGCAGGATGCCAGCCCTGCACGCAGACCCTTCTAGCGGCACTGAGGAGGATGCCGGAGTCAGACACTGCATGGGAAAGCTCTCCCGTTATGGTCGGTGACATCTCCTTCTGATATTAAAACTCCGACGAGGAGTTCTGAATCTCACTGACTGCGCACTTACTTGTTGACACTGCTTGTTTGGTCTCCGCTCTCCCCCTTCTGCATTGCAAGCTTCCTGGAACAGCCCCCTCAACACTGTGGGGTCGGAAGTAATTTCTGGGTTGTTTCTTAAGACAAAAACTTAAAATAATAAATAAAAAATAATAATAAAAAAACCCACTCTCTCCACCAAAGCAGCCTTCCTTGTTTTTTGTTTTTGTTTGTTTTTAACTGTTTACACGCTTGTTTTCTCCTCCTTTGCTAGGGTTATGGTTTCACATTACAAGTCCAGGCAGCAGTGCGGGCTTAGGGGATTCCCTCCCAACCGTCTCTGCCCTGCAGCACACGATCCCCTTTGCGGTGCTGCTATGGCCGTGCATGACATCAGCCTGGCAGGGGAACTGATCCACTTTTCACAACAAACATGCATGACTCTAAAGCAGGATTTCTTTCTCTTCTGCAGCTGGATCAGCTCCCCAAGACATTCCGTCGCACAGCGTTATGAACCTGCATGGTCACCACCAAGAGCAGGGTGCAAATACCTCCAGACAATGATACCAAAGAGCAGTTTTGCAGCTGAAACCACAGCTTGCCTCAGCTGGCCCACACTTCGCTTCATTCTGTGCAAGCGAATCAGAGCATAGTGTCTCCGAGTCAGCAATTAAGTCCAATTGTAAAATAAATAATAAATAAAAATAGCTGTTTTGATGAGCCTATGTTTTTAGCTTAGCCTCTTCTGGGACATCTTAGATGTGAGCTTCCCACAAGTATCAAGGAAATTTTAGGCTTTGGTTTAGGTGCAGTTCACAGACAGCTACAGAAGAAAAGGATTCCACCCATCTATGAAAGGTAACATGGATTTATGTTCAAAGTCACTGTTCAGCCCTCTGTGAATGCTCCACAAATCAATGTGTTTTTCACTTGCACAAATATCCCACAAATCAACATGCAACAGGAAATTTGAAGTTGAGGCTGGCACCTCCATCCATAATTCTCGCTGTCGAGGGGAAAGAATAGGAGGAAAAGACCTAAAGGGCATATTTTGTGTATCTGGAAAAAATTGGACAGGAGTTTCTGCCAGTCATCCGCAACCCTATCCCACATGGACCACTTCTCTGTTACAGACCAACACACTACAGCACTTATTTTCAATGGGCTGCATTCACAAGTGCCAGCCCCTGAAAACCAGATCAGCAGAAAGACAAGGGTTTCTGAGCTTATCTGTCACTTCTTGTGCCAATTTCCCACCACTGCAGTTTTGCTTCCAAGCCAACTCTTAAAATTTTGTTACTTCAAACTTCTTACCTTAAAATAGCAATGTAGCCATGGAGTCAGCATCTTACCTTGAGACACCAGGTGACACCACACTATAACGTCCTTCCCTTGTGTTGCAACATCCCACCACAAAAATATGAGAAAAGTTATTTTTCTCCACAGGAAAAGGATTTAATTCCAGATGAGCATGTTGCAAAGGAGCTATGTTACAGTTCGAGCTTTGCCAAATTCAGCTTGGATTCTTTACTTAAATTATTTCACAAGATGTGACAATTTCAGCACTTTCTATGCCCCAAGCAAAACTTCCGAACCTGATATTCACAAAAAAGTGGAGCTTGCTTGGCTGTTGAAGGTTTCAGAAGGTTTCCCACACACACAGTCTTTTCTTTTCTTTCCCTAAACATACTTTTAGTTTTGTCTCAAGGTATCTTGGAAACAGGTAATCTGGCTGATGGCTAACACCTGCAAGACGGGGTTGTTCTTGTGAGATTTTTTTCCAGTTCAGTTTGAGTAAGTTCCTAAACAGATATGACACGGCCATCACAGATGTATGAAGCCAATTAGCAACTCACAATTTTCAGAAGAGAGCTGGGATCTGTGGAATCTCCTGTTTTGGGGGACTGATTTCAGACATTTTTGGAAGAACCTAATTACTTAAAAAGGGCCATCTTATACCACTCTCTAAAAGGCACCTCATGCCAATGACCAAGTACCCCAAAACCACCAGACACTGCTCAGAACATCAGTCTTTACAGACAGTCAGATTACAGGGAAAATTGTTCTCCTTTTTTAAATAGTAGTACTTATGGGCCACATATCTATATTTCCTGCGACTCTACACATTCACTCAAAGCACCTCAGTCCTGTTGCTGCAAGATATTTCACTCTCCCAGCCCCAACAGCCTCCTCTCGCTGCGCCAGCACTCTTTCAGGTCAGGTATATTGACGCAAAAGTCTGCCAAATTCTTGGGAGCAACACACTGTTTTCTTGTTTTGTTTTGTTCCCCCTACAATGCACCCAGTAGGGTCTATTAGCATACAAGCCTATGAAATTCACTTCAGCTGAAATTAAACAAGAAAAGTTTAACCCTGAGGTTTTTGACAGCAAAACAGGCCGAGGGGAGGAAGAAAAAAAGAAAGGAAAGAAACTAAATGCAAGAAAGCCTCTCTTGGTCTTGCTGTTTACACACAATGTGCAGAGGACTTCTCTGCCAGTGCTTTGTAGGTGCTGAGTGCTCGGAATCATACATTGCATTTGGTCCAGCCTTAATTCCTCTCCTATGCAGATGATTAAAAGGTACAAAGGCCGTTTAATTAGCGCCTCATGTCACACCTTATAACTTGTAGCCATCGGCTGGTAGCAACCAGACAGGCGCACAAATGCACATCCACACAGACAGGCACGCCATCCCGCCCGTAACAGTTCCTCCTATGCAATCATAGCTGGGTGCCCCCTAATTCTGATCTCTTGAGCATTTAATGCGTTTGCTCTGGGGTCTATACAATCCTGCTCTAATTTTGCCAGAGGCCTTTGTATCAAAGGCCTGAGCTGTGTGAAAGGTGATTTAGCAGAGATGGTGTTGGTGATTATTTTCAAAGGAACTGCTGCAGCCCCACCACGAGGGACACTGCAGCCTCCAGATAGGGGGCCCTTATCATATTTTCTATTCTCAGATAAGATTATGTTTCCTTTTTTCATCCTCCTTCCTGAATCTTCTTGATAACAATTGGGGGCCAGTTTAATCACAGAGGTTGAAAAAACCAAAAGGGTTCCTAGGGTAGTGGTGGGGAGGGCAGGGAACGGGGCCAGGTGGGTGGGGAAGCGGGAGAGAGCTTACTGGTCGGAAAAGTTGGGTAAGAGCAACTAAGAAATAAAGCCAGCAGAAACAGGGTTATTTCAAAGGGAACAGCTGTTAAACTGCAACCAAACGAAAAGCACATGCAGCCAATGTTCTTGTGGTCACCCGTCAAAAACAAAAACAAAATGAGTTGTTCACGCGCCCATTCTGTGGTCTAAACAAATTAGAGTGAAAATGGGACCAGGACAGGGAGATGGATGACCTCAAAACAATAGGGACAGATTCTCTGTGAAACAGCCCTTTCTGTTGCTGGTGGGGGGTTTCTAAACCCTAATAATATCTTTGTGATAAGACAAATCACTTAGGCATGATGTGAATTGGTTCCAGGGAGCCGACCCCAAACCCTGGGGTTTGAATCTACTGCAATCAAGCATCAGAGACAGAAGGGAGCAGCAAATGCCCTTTGTTACTGCCCCCCAAAAAGGGTTTCAGACCTGGAGGTGGAGGTGTGCAGGTGACTCTGTGTAGCTCTGTCCCATTCCAGGACAATGCTGTAATGTTACAGCATGGTGGCTTCCCCTAGCATATGCCCAGCAGGGTAAAACCCCAATTAGTATCTGAACAAGAGATTTTCTAAGAAATAGTCAATGATATCATGTCCTCTGAATCCATACTGAATCAGCACCCTAAATGTTGCATCAGAAGGTGCCAGGCTTTCAGAGTGGCAGTTAAGGGGCAGGAGGTGGGGTGGGGAGATAACACATTTCAGATGGGTTATAAATCAGAACTGCTCATCGCCTGTTGTTGTTAAGCACCCCCCTCCCATCTTTCTCAGTTGCAAAAAAAACTGAAAAATCCCATTCTGCTTTGGCAGCATTACCTCCAAACAAGCCCTCAATCACCAGTGTGTCTGTTGTGTCAGTGCTAACGCTCCCACACACCAAACCACAGCGGACTGTTGATCCATCTTTGTGTAAAAGGAAACAGTTCAGTCCTTAAGGACTGTTTGCAGTGAGAAGCAAAGCGTATCTAAGACTCCGAAGCTACTCTAGAAGCATGCCCTGATTTTCTGAGCTGGAAAATTTTCTCTAGGGGCAGCCCAGAGAAGAGAAAGCCTTTGAGATATTGCCACCCCAAGATTACACTAGCAGGGACTGGGCACACACGAGCCATCCCTGCCATAGTCCCCACTCAGACCCAGTAAAAAGGTCTGCATTTCCAAAACCAGCACTTGGAGACACCTAAACCTGCCCAAGGGATCAGGTCACACATGAGGCCCCCAAAAACCAGTGTCCATTCATGACGTCCATTCTGGAGTCATGTGTGGCTGGTTTGCAGGTACCCATCAACCAGCTTTTGGCTACTCGTGGTCAAAACTACGCTTTCTCCTCAGCCTAGCCTTTGAGGCTGGAACCCAACCAGGGACCCACCTACTTCCATCGACAGCCAGTCCCAACGGAGCCATCAGAGCGGAGCACTTGTCCTCGAAGATACTCACATGCAGAGTTCAAAGCCAGGCCTGTCTGACTGGAAGGCAGTGGATGGCAGCTTACCACAGAGTTCTTGGTAATAAAGTCTATTTGAAGACTCTCAGTGAAAAGTGTGTTCCTAATAAAGGATAACATTTCATGGTCATTATGCGATACACTTAACTTTAAAAGGAACAAAAATGCTGAGAAAGTCATTTTCTGAAAAGGGCTCTCGGATTTCATTACTATGGGTCAAGTGCCTGGGGAGAAGAATTAAAGAAAAACACGAACTTGTGCACAAATTAATTAAAGATATTTCCACTAATAAATTGTCCCTGTATCCCAAGGCAGAGCCTTCAGTTTGCAAAATGTGGTAATATTCAAGTTGTGGTTTTCTCCACCAGGCAAGCGGTTCAGCAACATTTAAAATCAAATGGACACAGTTGGCAATGTGGAGTTTGGGAATAGGAGGGGGTTACTTCCTTCTTTAGCCCATAGAAAATTTCTGGCATTTTAGCATATTTCTAAGAAAGAAAGAAAAAAATGCCTTGGTCCCCCCCCAAGAGTCCAAAACCATGATGACCTTTTAACTTCTTATTTTTCCTTGATGCAGCCAATTTCCCCAAACAAGGTCCCCTCCTCCACATTCTTGCACCAAAAATGTGAAGGACTCTTTCTTTTGATGCAAAGACAGTGCCAGTTGCTGTAATATGAGGAAATTGCACCACTAGGGGAAAGAAAACAAAAATCCCAGAAGGAAAGACAGAATCCACTATCAGCAACTTTCTGAGTAGTGGGTCTGACCCAGCCCAACGTTAATGACCCCCTTCCAGCCATGGGAGCAGCTACCATGACAGGGTCTATATTTAAGCAGCTAAGAGCAGCACTGGGATGGCAGCTGAAAGACCTGGGCCTAAACTGTTCCAATCAAAGGACAAAGATTTTTGGTCTTCTTGAGAGGCTTCCTAGCCTATTGGGCCACTGCTGGGGCAAAGCACCTTCAGCTCTTAGGTCAGGGGCTGTGACGCAGCTGGCATGCATAGGTCCATGAAAATTGCTACCTTACAAGGTAGTTTGCACAAGGGGTAATGGCTTCATTCTCAGCCCCATTTTCTCATTGTTCTCAGCTACCACCAAAAAAAAAAAGCAAAAAAGGAGCTGAACTTAGTTTTCTTATACTACTTTTAATATTCTCGCATTCTATTGCCTGCCTGCACGCATTGGAAAGCATTTGCAGTGCTTTTCATTTGGAGAAAAGGAAGGTGGAAAGATATGCAAGCCTTCTGCAGCCCACCATCTGCAAAGACCACCACTGCCACACAGATCACTACTGGTCCACCCACAGAAGATGGGAAGACTTCACTCTCCGAAGAAAGTATTTGACAAATCAGAAGAACAAAACTTCCCAGATACACAAATACAGCTAAACAGTCCTGTTCTAGGAGCTGGGATTGTTTGGTTTCTATTGACCTGATCCCATTTGAACATCCCTGTTCTCACACTGATCAGCGGCTGAAACGGAAGGAAACTGCTCCAAGCTTCTCTTTTCCTTTATTTTTTTTCCCCTCTACCCCCCACCACTTAAATTTCACAGGCACCTGAATCTGATCACAACTTCCTCTGTCCAGTGTAAAGTTTAGTCTGAGAGAGCGCACATACCACGATACGTTGGGATAATATTAATGTATAGTATTCGAAGCCCCAGGGCCTGTATGTTTCATTAATTTCCTCCCCATTAAAGTAAAATGAGGATATCCTGTAGAGAATTGCAGTGAACCATTCGGACTGTGAAACTCGTCCTGACCCTGCTAAGAAAAACAGACAGAAGAGGAAAGAGCAGCTGATCGCAATATACAGCCACCCAAATGAAACACACGGGTTCCTTGCTCAGCCCTCTTTGCACTACTACCGTGCAAATATTTAGCTTAACAGGATGTGAAGAGCTGGTCAGCAAGCGTTAAAAAAATACACACTGATTTTTATTTGTTTAAAATGCAAAACATTTCCCGTACATTCTTTGCAGTGCATTAACCTCAGGCGCAATTTCCACTCTGAGATTGAGCAAGCCAGGGACCTGGGTTGCACACGAATAATTTGGATTACTGCATCTGTTTGTGTGTGGTTGGGATGTGCATACCAATCCTTGCTCCCTTATCCAGTGCATCCAAGCTCTGCCAAGCCCTCGAGGGCTGGCATCCAAAAGAAACTGCCTCTTCCAACACAACTGGCCATTGTGGTCACTGCCAGCCTGCAATAGCTCTGTCAGGTTTAGGACAGATCCGGCAGAGCCCAAGGCCTTTGAAAGTACAGTGCTGTAGCCCCTCCTCCCCATCCCAGCAAGTTGCCTTTGGTTTTGTTCCTCACCTAGATCCCTCTGGCCTCCTCTGCCCAGTGATCTTGGTAGTCACAGCCCACCACAGCTCACCTTCCACCTGACTCACTCCAGAATGACATAGAGGAAGACGTTTTCCATTTTGGACTTGAAAGCACAGGTGTAAGCACTCAGAATTGATAAGCAGGAATGGTTTCTCTATGGAGGACAAGAGCAGCCACTCAGCTGAGGTTCAAGTTCTACCCGCTCCCTTGTTTCAGCTGTTTCAACCAGCCCTGCTGCTCCCCAGCAGCTGGTATGACAGACAATGCAGGAGGCAGAGGTTTAACCCCTCTGAATATCAAACAAGCGAAGAGACAAACAGAGCTTGCTTCCCTCATTCTTGGCAGCCACCTACCTTGCTCTGCAGGTTTTTCCATTTGTCCAGCAATTGTCAAGCCCTGCCTGAAGTGAACCCCATACAGGCAGGGTGAAACACGGGGAGCCTGGGGACCAACCCTGCTCAGGAAACCCGCCACAAGCTGCGCAGCTAAGGTACTTGCACATAACCTTGGAGTTCTGGGAAACCGAGCACCCAGATTGGTCTAAATTACCTTCTGCTGACACGAGACATTCTTCAAAAATGCAGTTGGGAAACGGATGCGCCCCCTCCAATGCCAACCCTTTGAAGACCTAATTTAAATCGCAAGTAATGGTTCTGCCCTTGTCCCAAAACTGCAGGTTAAAAATCGTATTTTGGAGGCAGTGTGTTGCCTGCCCTGGGGGCAAGAGGCAGTTTGAATTACCCTGCACCAGCCTCTCTGGATTGTTAACAGACCTGCACGGCCAGGCTGCAGAGGGTGCCCTACCCATGCCTGGGAGCACAGGGTTTTTGTGATGCGAGGTAAGGGATGAAAGCAGATATCAGCAAATCTTGGCAGGACTGGGAAGGCATCCCCTGCCTTTTCCAAATGGAATGAAGAAAATTCCTCTTTGTGCTCCTTCCCTAGATGCTCCCTTTGCATTGTGGTACTCCCAGAGGCAGGGAGCTTGACCTTTGTATGGGTGTTGCCGAAGGCAGTGGGATTCAGGAGCAGAGAGATGACAGAAGTGCAGGGTAATTTGCCCCTCCCAGACAACAGCCAGTTAAAATAATCCCCAGCATGGAAGCACTTCAGGATAAAAACCAAAACACTCGCCTGACAGCTGGAGAATTTGGTTAAGTACTCCCCAAAATCTTTAGCTCAGGACCTCACATCCTCCCTGCAAAACCCTAACTCCAATTCATAGCCTTTACTTTCAAAAACTCTTGCCAACGCACCTCCATGCCAAAGGTTCACAAGAAATATCCACTTGAGCCTTAAACATAAAGCTCATTCCACATAAAGCCTCAATTTCCAAGCTTCCACTTTTTTCCCCCCTTAGCTTCCTACCGGCTCCTTCCACCCAATCCCAGCATATTCTTCTCCTATTTGACTTCACATTGCCCCTTTGCCAGCAACTTTCTTCCCCTTTGTACCTCAGAAGCACCTTCTCTTACCTGTCTCCCAGCACACAATTCAAATGCTTCCCTTAAATTAGAGGTAGGCCTGAGGATTGAAGGTTAAATCTAGATTTTACAATGTTTCTGTGGTTTTTGGCTCCAAGGCAGCAATTTGGGTTCGTCTCTGCTTCGAATGCCCTAAATCGCATGAAAAATTTGGCCTCTGGGCATTACAGGAATGCACATAGTAATTAATCACAAAAGGCTCCAAGCACCATATACGCCAGTGAACACATTTGCGCCATCCAGATTTGAAACAAGGACTTTTACGCTTGTATTTGCTTGTAAACTGCCAAGCCCCCGTTTGAGACCATATACATATCATTCTCCCATTCTGCACAGACCCACGCCTTTTGCCAGCTCTCAGCAGGGTGGGAGCAGAGGGGAGAACACACATGATATAATAGGCAACAGCTTGATGATTACTAATATTTCTTAATAAAAGAAGCATATATAAAAAAACAACCACCAAACCACAGCCCCCTGCTCATGATTTGAACAAGGGGGAGGGAAGAAGGTGCGTGGGGGAAATTGTCTTAATTAAAATTCTCCCTTTCATCCTGGTAATTACATTCAAACAGGCGACAGCAGCAGCATCGCTGCTTGTCACCATGCCAAAAAAAGAAATTGATTTGATCACCGGGACATCGTGTTGCATTAAATAAAATTCTTAAAAGTCTGCCAGGATTTTTTTTAAAACTGTAATTACTTCTAGAACACTGCAAAGAAGGGAGAAAACAGAAAAGAGAAGAGGAGGAGGAGGAAGGGGACCCAGTGGCAGATAATACGCCAGTAATGATGGAAACACCTGTAAGCCAGCGGAGATCTAGCAGCTATCAGCTCTGGCTGCATTCCATATCCATTAGCTACAAGAGGCTGCTTGGGCTCCAGGAAAGGAGGGTGTTAGGCTCTGACAACTGGTGAAAAGCTGATGAAAACGTACCAAAGGGGCAGTCACGGCACTGCCATTTGATAAAGAGAAAAAAAATACGGAGAGGAAAGGGAGAAGGAAAAAAAAAGCCAGGAGTAAATCAGTCTAATTAATGGCTTTACTCATTTATCGGGGGCAAATGCTAATTATTCTTTTTAATCACTTTTCTGCTGCAGTTGCTCTTTTTTTTTTCCTCTCCCTGCCAGCTCTGCTTAGCAAGAGAGGCCGGTAGAAAAGCAATCCAAACCTCAGGCTCATAAATAGGGAAAGCAGAAGAGAAAATGAAGGAACGGGTGAAATCTTTCCATGAAATCCTACCAGACTTCTCTCCATGCAGTAACTCCCAGCACCCTTCCTGGTCTCCTGCCTCTTTGTGACCTACAGGCTAAAAATCAAGATGCAGAGCAGCCCTTGACAGATAAAGCAGAGGCCAAAAGATCCTGAAAGACAGCTTTTAAAAACATTTGCTTAAAACTCTAAACTGCTCTCATAAACCATGTTTCTGTCCCTTGTTATCCACCAACATCTGCAAGAATGGCTTTTGTTCACACTAGTCTATAGGAAACAACTCTCTGCTGGGTAAACCAAGAGCTTGCGTGTGAATACGTGTGTTTAACTTTCTTGTCTGTCCACAATGTGCAGGGCAAGGCTGTCAAAAGCAGCAAGCAGTATTGGTTGCACATCTCCAGACACCTAAAGAGCTTGGCTTTGAGCAGACAGCCAATGCACCACTTTCTCAAGCCTCTTTAAACTGGTTACCCGTAAAAACCACTAATTACCACCATAAATCTTGTTCTCATTCATCAACTGGTGAGCAGAAACTTGGGTTTTGGTGACCAAGGAGACCATAAACACAGGGACTAAATCTGCAAACAAACCCACAGACTGAGAATGATTCAACAAAACCACTCAGCAAATTGTTAAAAAGAGAAAAAAAAGAAGCCTATATGCAAAAGCAAGAGCCAGTCTGCAAACAAATCCCAACAGAAGGAAGAAAGACTCCATTTGTGGCAGTCAGACATGTGATGAGCATCAGTGAAGAGACGAAGATGAAACAACTGTCAAACTAGACAGACCGTACTGGGAGTGCATGTGAGCAGATCTGCTCTACCAACTCAGCTAAGATCCGAGAACCTGTTTTTCCTTACCTTGAATTTGCAAGAAGCAACCAGTTACTCACCCTAATAAGCCAGGGGAATCCACACAGCCTCTCCCACTAGGAGCAACACTACTCATGGCAGCAGGCCATCCAGGAGGACATGGGTGAGCTAGAGGAGTAGTGCTAGAGGAAACTCCAGCTACAGAGCAGCTCTCTTTGGTCACAGTTTAAAGGTCTCCAATAAGAATTTAATTCAACAATCCAGTTACGGCATAGTAAATCCCCTGAGTACTAGATGAGTGTCTTTGATAGCTGCTAAACCTCAGTAAACAAGTCTTTAATCATTCATTGGTAATTAATTAGCAAACAAGAACTAATTGCAACTAGATAACTTCTTAGATTCAAGACAGTTGTTTTATGTTAATTAAACATAGAGGTCCATGAGTTACACAAATACATTCCAACCAACATACTTGCAGGCTTCTAATATGCATTTGGTTCCTAATAGCAGTGATTACCAGTGAAAATTGTTCAAAGGAAGCTAATTTCAGGATGATGCAAATACTGGCATCTGTGACTGGTGCTCAAAAGCACTGACACACCCAGCTAAGAGCTGGAACATCACTGGTGTGACCACAGCCAGGGATAGGCAAGCTCAAGAAGTCAGAACCAAGACCCTAGCACTCAGTGAAAGACTGAAATAAATGATACATACATGAAGAATTTGTACTCTACTACATTTGTAGTTTGTTCCATGAACAGAGAGCTAAATTACTCTGTGAAAAGTCGTTTGCCTGGCTCTGATTCCAGCCCTAGCTGCATTAAGTCAGGCTTCTGCCACCGACTTCGAAAAGAGCCAAAGCATTTGCCCCAAGAGTTTCATTTTCAGAGATTGACTTTATAACCTCTCAAAAACAAGCAAAATCCCAAACCAAGCTCAAGAAATCTTGCTACAATAAGAGAAGTCAAAACCCTAACTTGGCACTGCCACACTAAAAATCTGGTGAGATCAAATGAAAACTTGTTTCTCTTGCTCTTCCAGATTGACCTGAATTAGAGATTTTTGGGCCCACTGATTTTTTTGCCTGCCTTCAAAGACCCTAGAAACCTCCCCCTAGCTGTGCACCTCACTTGCCAAGCAACACTTACCAGCAATCAGGCACGACACCAGCAGCAATTTATGGCAAGTTTTGCTAGACAAGGTAAGACACTAGGGGTTCACAAGTGCATCCTGAGAGGGAGCAATCATTTAGTTGCCTGCCTTTGTCTTATGCCTTCCCCTAAAGCTACAATGGCATGCTTGCCTCCCCACCTGGAAGCTAAGGTGAACTTTGTAGGTCACCACAGAGCTGTACTGCAGTATTATAATTTTGTTAAGAAAATGGAGGGGAAACTTAGGGCTGCAGCATGACAAGACTTCATCTTCCTTTCCTCACCTCCCTGTTTTATCTATTTCCATAGCTCAGATGGCTGGAGCTGCAGCACAGGAGTTCATGGGCAGGGAGATATGAGCAGGGAATGATGACTCCTTACCAAAGGGGTATAGAAGAGAGGGGGAAGGCTGGATAGATAAAATTCAGCCATTGCGCTTTAGATATGCAACTGAAAAAACAGCAACCAAAGTCTGTGATCCAGTTCTCCAGCTCTTCATTGCAAGGAGACTGTATCCCTTTGGCGTGGCCTTCCCAGACACTGCACTACGCATGGTTGCAAGATAATTTCATCCAAATGTGCAAATATGCAAAACAGATCATTAATGCATTTCAGTTCAAGCCCACTGCATGACTGTAACATCCCAACCCCCCTCCCATGCAGCTCAACCAACAGAACTCTGTTGCCCAAACACCTCCAAGGGCTGGCATGCAACTCCTTTTCCATGACAGAGGAAAGCAAAATCCATGCTGCACTGCAATCTTTTACATGCTCCATTTGCCCACCTGACAAAGTCAGCTGGACTTGAATGGAAGTAGGAGGGAGGGTAAGATTTTCCATCTCAACTGAAATCTGCTGCTGCCTCTTACACAAGGAACATCCCTTCTAGGTCCCTGTGTCCCCCCACAAAACACACGCACAGAGGGTGTTTACAAACACACCATTTATATATGCACAACAAGCACCCACAGACAGCATGTGAGGAGGAAGATTTAGAAGAAAAACACGTCTGTCTCCACATACTGTAGATTCCTCTGGTCTTTCCATTTTATTATCTATCAAAAATACATTAACCCCAAAGCCTGTTTCCATCAAAGTCTTGATTCCATGAACACTTAAAGATAGCCCTTATCTTATTACTGGTGCGTTAACAACAGAAATCTAAAGGGCCACTGTCTATCATCTCCTCTCTGTTCCCTTCACCCCTCTTCTCAAAGCAGCTTTGCAGAGAGCATGACTAGGACTTCACAGGGGTTCAGGAAGAACCAAATGTATGCAAAAAAGCACAAGAACACCCCCTCCTCCCTCTCTGGTGACAGGTATCATGGAAAGATGAGTGCTAGCTCTGAGGGTTTGGCCAGGGCCAAACACGAACCCATAAAAGGGAAAGAGCAGCATCAAGCAGCACTCGCTCCAACCAGGAAGACCACCACGTTAATTTCTACAGACACATACCTCCTTCCTCTACAGCACAGACCCTTTTTGGCAGGTGATCTCAAAGCAATTTTCAGTAAGTTTGCATGTGGGAAACAAACCACTCAAAAAATCCAAGGCCCAGGAAGAATGTCTAATCCAAGGTCATAGATGTCACCGGCATTCCCATTACATCTATTTTATTATAACCTTTCCCTTGCCATCCTTAACTACCACTTTCTCCTGGTATCTAGTCCTCTCCACATCACATCTCATCCACATCTGTGTAAGTTTTAAATGGTTCTTATTAGGATGTTTGCTTCAACTGAGGCAGCATCCAAGTGTCTTGGCAGAGATGCTAGCTTGAGGTTTTAAAATTAAAAGGTTCTAGATTACATATGGAAAGCAGTGATCATTTTCTACACTGATCTTCCGGGGCAGAGCAAACTCTGCAACGGACCTGAATTCCACGTCTTTGCAGCAATTGAAATATCCACCTTAATTCTTCAGCAATGTGTTCTCCTTCCCTTGCTTTTTTTTTTTTTTTTGCTTTCTAATTAGAAGTTTTAATTCTGCAGTGAGTGTCACTAAGAGCCCAAGCCAAAAATAACACAGCCTGTTCCAAAGGCCCTTTGAAAAGCTTTTATTTTTAAAAGCCAGAACAAGGCAGACGATCCAAGAGCGATAAATCTAAGGTTTCTGAAAAGAGCTGAGGATAGCGGGAGGGCAAAGAGACAGTGAGGGATGAACAACACGCACAACGCATCTTGTAATAAAAACAAACTTCTTCTCATGGACAGAGCCGTCAACTGTACATGTAAGCCTCTAGTAGAGATTTTACCAGGCTTTTCTACAAGCTAAAATGGTTGTCACTAAGGATCTTCAGGTTCAAAGTCTGATCCCGTCTAACGTCCGCACCTCCTGAACTAGGCTTGTCATCTGCTCTCCCAGTTGTAGGAGAAAGCAAAAGGTTTGAAGGTCTTTGCCACAAGGACCATGCCCTGAGGAACCTGGGTGAGCACACATCCCAGTGGCACAAAAGGGAGTTCTCCTTTCTGGAAACATGGCTCTGGGATGCTGTCACATCACTCTACCGAGATAAGGTGAGCACAGTGAAACCACTGCACGCAGTCAGTGGCTTCCCAGCCATGCACATCGGATCAGTTTTATCATCACGGGCCTAGCACAGAGACCCCACCAGTCACCACAGCCACAGCAGCACCAGACGTGCTCAGGACAGTCCAACACAGACCAGAGCAGAGCCTGGAATCAGACCAGGTTTACTTGAAACAATGCCTCTAATGTAGTTTCACTGCACCTTCTGGATACATCTTTTTCAGCATTTTATCTGTTAGTTTTCACTCCGTCCCTGAAAATGATCTGGTCTTCAGGTCAAAAGTCTTACTGCTATAGCCTACCACAGCCAAGATGGCAATGAAAAGGATATCTAATGCTGGAGCACCCTCTTGGCTTTCCATACCATCGGCCAATGCATTAGTTCCTATGCACGCACATCTACTATTCAGGCCCATATCATCTTTTCCCAAGCGAACAGGACTTCCAGTCCTTTCTTTTCCAGAGCCTGAGAGTTGCATAGATGGATTCCCATCACAGGGTCTGCTTCCAAACACCTCTAAAAAGAAATGTGATGTGCTGCGAAAGCACTCACACTTCAGCTGTTCTCTGACATAGTAAGAGACCAGCCACAAAGCTGAAGAGCTCCCAGGGGACACACAGCTGCTTTTCTTTCAGGCTACAATAATATCAGCATGAAAACATCTGATCACAACTGTTGTCGCACAAAANAAATGTGATGTGCTGCGAAAGCACTCACACTTCAGCTTTGTGGTTGGTCTCTTACTATGTCACCACAAAGCTGAAGAGCTCCCAGGGGACACACAGCTGCTTTTCTTTCAGGCTACAATAATATCAGCATGAAAACATCTGATCACAACTGTTGTCGCACAAAATTCATCACAGATTCATAGACTCACTTAGGTTGGAAAAGTCACTGGGGCACCACCTAGCACCAACCTCTGCTGAAAATAGGGTCAACGCTTATTTCAGAACAGGTTGCTCAGGGCTTTGTCCAGTTGGGTCTTAGAAAATTTCCAAGAATGGAGATTCTAAAATTCAAATAGCAGCCCAGTCCTACCTACATGGCTTTCTAAATAAAAACGCTGTCCTTTCCCCTCGAGTGTATCGAGGGGGGAGAGGTTGTACAAGGTTAAATTGTGTAACATGTTTTAATGGATCACTGCTGGAAAAGACAACAGCATCCAAGTATTTCCCTGAAGTACTATTTGTTATATCACAAACTTGCATTCAGGTGAAATTGACAACAACAGAAAGTCACAGCCAGCATCTCTCAAAGTAGAATTAAAAGCAGGTTATATTTAGGGATGGTGGGAAAATGGAGGAATAAACTGTAGGTCTTAAAACAAAAAATGCAGCACAGGGACATGAAATTTAACCAGGAAAACGCATCAGATGTTTATGCATGTTAGGTGTTTATTTTTCAATCAAGTACATGTGCCCAGATCATGACAGGATGTTTGAACTGTGCACATCAGGTCTTTTACCCACTGTTTATATGAATGTCATTCACTATCTGGCCTTTGCGGAAGATAAACAGATTGAAGAGAGATGGGGACATATCTGAGTTTTGCATTGCTTCCGCCTTTAACTCTGCTCTTCGTGTGCTACAAGAAACAAAACCTCTTGACCAGAAGAATGTCAGAGAAAACAAGGAAGGGAGAGAGAGAGAGAATTGTTCTTGAATCAGAAGGCAGAGATCAGTGCAAACCAAATGCATCTCCCCAAACGCTTAAAGATCGGCACTCTTATAATAGAAAAGTTCAGTTGGAAGGGACCTAACAAAGATCATCAAGTCCAACTGCAAGTCCAGCTGTCTCTCTTGACATTGAGGCACCCAGTGCAATTTTTCTGGTCTGAAAATGACAGATAAACTAGATGAAGCTAAGACCAAAAAGAAACACAATCCACTTACCTGACAGACAACATTCAACATGCATGCCTGAAAGACTTGCTAAGGGGACTGCAGACCTGCCAAATCCTTGCTAACAATCAGGTCGTTGGGCTTCTTCCCCACTCCAACACCCCTGAAGTCTCAGAAGCCATGAAGCCATGCAGCAGACTTGGACCTATGCATGGCACAGACACAGGGCCTTAAAAGCTCATCACAAATCAACCAAAAGCACCTGCATGGTTTTGCTGTACCCCATTCCTACCATCCACTCCACCACCACAAACCTTCACTTACATTCTTCATGCAGATTCTAGAAACTTCTATGAAAAAGGTAAGACCTCAAGCATCCCGTCGTACCTCAGGCTAGCCAGAAAGCCTAGGGAGGGGACAGAAAATTTCAGCACTTCTGCATTAACTGATGCATACCAGTAAAGCACATCCACAAATCCCTTCTAGCAAGATCTTGTACTGCTTCATTCAACACACAACTGCTTTAGATCATTCTTTGATACAGTGCAACACCACAGCCAAATTGACATAAAACAGGGTCACAAGCTCTAAGCCAGGAGGTTTTTTCGTTTTTTTTTTTTTTGTTGTTGTTGTTGTTTTTGTTTTTTTGTTTTGTTTTTTTTGTGGAGTCATCCGTCCCCTGTTTTTGCAGTGGATTATCCTTAGGTTTCACCCACCATTATAACCAAAACACAGTATCTAAATGCATTTAATGGTCTGTGCTCATGTGCTATCCTTCCCAGCCATTTTCTCTTCCTTTTTTCCTCCTTACTGTGTAAGTGAGGAGAGGTTTATGGATAATTACACAGGCATTAGAGCGTGCCCAAGAAATAGGATGTTAAATCCCTGTAATTCGTGGGAAAACAGCCTAATTCTGGGCACATCCACATGGTGCAATGAAGAACTTTTCTAGAGATCACCAAGCTCACTCATGCAGCCATACGGTGCAGTGGCATAGTATGGGCACGCCCATTCCACTGAAGTCAGCCACAAGACTCACGGACTTTTACAAGAGTAGGGTTAGGGCTACTGCTTCTGAAAATCCCATTCGTGGGATACCACCTACACCTTCAAAATGTAATTAGAGAAATGGTTCAACCTACGTACCTAACAGTGCAGAAAGCTAAGAGCGAAAGGACATTTGTGGTGTTCATTTCTACGTTCAAGCTTTTAGAGCACAAACTGCTATCTTGATTGGTATCAAGAGGTCACATGCTGACTAGAGATCAAGATGAACAAAAGGCAGCTGGCTAGGGAAACTCTCCCTTTACACAACCTATTTCAATCAGACAGTATTATGAAGCGTAAAAGAATAGGAGGATTACACACAAACCCTCAACAACCCCAAAACACTTCTGATACTTTTGAATGGTTCACATACCCAGACTCCAAAAGAAAACAGCAAGTAACAAAACAACAGCATTTAATAACAAAACAGTCTTTAAGCCTGTGAGAAACAGCAACTCACCGGCTGCACCAAAGTGCTCTATTGACGAAACCAGTAGATGGAACAAAGGGACATACAGCAGCAAGTACAGGGAAAAAGGTATATTCTCTTGCATAGGAGAACTGATGAACCTACCATTCAAATATCTGCAAACTCAAGAGTGGAAGGACCACTTCCCTTGCGTTTGGAGTAGAATCATCAATTTCCCTTCAGGCTATGATACCATCAAAGCTCAGTGTACTTCCTGTGTACTACATTGTACCTTAGCTGAAGCGTTGTCTTTTGAAAAGACAAAAACATCAAATTCTATGTATTTTCATGTCAATTATCCCTAATCTAAAGCGTTCCAGGTGCAATTTAATCCTGTTGCACCATGGAGACAGATGCACATACCCCTGCTTTCTGAGCAGCCAGAGCATCAAGGCATCATTTTAGCAGTCATGCTTACTGCAAGGTAACACTGTAGGACAGCACTAGCTTGGGCCCCCCTGGGGCAGGTGAGAGGGTAATAAGCAGTTGCCTGAGGCATTAATCCATGGGCATAGTTGAAAGGGTGGATGATATAACAGATTGTCCCCATTGTCTTTGAGAGGTCTCAAGTCTTACCCACGCAATCCTCAATGTTTCAGAACAAAGATTTTCAGCTGTGCACATCCCTGGTCACTACATAGGGTGCACATCAGCAGTATGCATCCTTCATTCCTCTTAGCACCCACAGATGAGCCCCAACCCTCACTTGATGTGTTGCATTCGGTGTATTTCCCACATTGCCCCTGAAAAACAACCATGCTGCTACTCCTCCTTGGTACAACAGCTGCAGGGTAGGAGTAGAGAGTCCCAGTTTCAAGCTTTTTGTTTCATAGTCTCATCATTTCCCATCACAGGCTGGGCGGAGGGGGAGATAAAGGCTGTCAGTCTGTCTGCAGAACAGGCTGGCTCTGTTTGCCCCGTGCCCCAGCGAACAGAGGTTGTCGACTTCTAATGGAGCACTCAGGTTTCCGCTGATGCCAGCTGCAGATAGAACAGCCCAGCAGCAAACAAATTCAGATCCCTGGGGGCTGCTCAGATTCTCCTCTTATTTGTTAGTTTACCTGTAAAATACAGTCAGGCTAATTCTTACTTGCACGGTTGCAAAGATACATTTCCCTCCTCTTTTCAGTTAGTAGGGGGAAAAAAACGAGCAAGTGCAGCAAGGCTAATGGAGTAAAAGAGCATTTCCCAGGGCTTAGGCAACAGCAAACATTTTCCACTGGGGATTTTTTGTCTAACTCTGCACACAGGTGAAGCTCTGCTGTACTTTACAAGTGAGACTCATGTGTTACACACAAAAGTGCAGAAGGTGTCCTAATATCTACATGCTCACACGGGCTTAAATCCAATAGCTCCTCATGACATTAGCTGTTGAATTTATTATATGCTTACTACAAGGCCAGGAAAGGAGAAAGACTTATTGGCAAAGGTGGCCTCTGATTATTAAATATTAACAAAAACATTTTCATCACACCTGGAAACATCATGTTATTGAAATGGGTCAGAATACTCACCTGCAAGTCAAATCCCCAATACCTACATGAAAATGACTCTGAATGTCTCCTCAGACTCTTTTTAAGATTCATCCTTGTCACCAAGCTATTGTTCAATTCAGCTGCAAAATTTGCTGCTTCTTAGCCCCAAAAGACATACGCAAGTTTGCTACGATTTAGACACAATAGAGAAAGGCTGCAGTCCAGCCTGTGTTTGGATGCTAGGCACCTGAGTGTTTGACAACAGGTCTGACTTAGGGTTGCAGCTACGGTGTCCTTAATGAAGAAGTCAACACTGCGAAGACAGTCTTCTAGGTCAAGACTGAGATGCACCTACAGAACCAGGAAAACTTGGATATTGCCCACTTATAGCATATTTTGCATTAAAGCAGTCCACATGCCTGAGCATCCTCTTACACAAAAAAAAATCTTTGACTTTTCTCTGAAAAATGGATTCTAGTTTAAAAAAAAGTCATGTGTGCCTTGTGGACAGCAGGCTTCACATAGGTCCAGTTTTGCAGCTCAAGGCTAATGAAAGCAGAGTGAAAAACTCTGAAAGCCACCCAGAATATAGCACTACATAACTCAATTTAGAAAAACTTCTGACATTTTTCACGAGACATTCACATAAGCAAGCTAGGAAAAAAAATTTAGCTAGAGAAACTTATTACAGATGGAACATGACACTGTTTGGAGAACATTAAGAGAGTAGTTATCAATGGTACACTGGGAGGACACATTCAAAGCATGGTTCACAGAAGTCTGTCTTCAAGCTAATACTGTTCAATATTTTCATTAATAGTCTTGATGACTAGCTAGATCACGTGTAAATGAGTATGCTGGAGGAAAGGACTGGAATTTAAGTCATCCTGACAAATCACTAGCCAAGTAGTCAGAAAAAATAGGAAGCTATTCAAGAGGGGACACAGTAATATATTACACTGAAATGCATAAGTGCAGAATGGAAAAACAAAAGCTCATATAACAGACCTGCAGAGAGGCATCACGACACTCGAGTCACGCATTACAGTTAAGTAAACAAACCCCTGATTCTGCAAAACCATCAGACAGGGAAGCATAAATAGGAAGATGGCCTGAGACAAACCCAAAGACAAAATGCTACTTCCTTCAGTCAGTATTCATGAGGTCTTAGCTAGAGAACTACCTAGTTGAGAGAAATGCACTTAAGGAAAGACATGGACCATTTGGAGAAACTCAGGAAGAAAGAAACAGCCCCAGATCTAGGAAACAGCCCCAAAGGCAAGAGACTTAAGTTTAAGAACATTCAGTCCAGAGGAAAGAGGATGAGCACAGATGTGATCAGTCTTTAGATACATAAATGAGCACTACAAAGACAAAAGGAATAGTCTTCTCTATGCCACAGTGGGTAGGGATAAAAAAAAAGCTTACATTGCCAACTGGAAAGATTCAAGTAACATACTGGAAAGAAAGAACTTATCCCCTTTCTCCCACAAACTTACTATCCTAGCAACAGTAAAGCACTGTAACAGTTGGTGACAAAATCTCCAAAAAAACCCTTAGCTGGGAACCTAAGAATAACACACAAAATTGATCCTTCTTTTGGGTAGGGACAGGCACAAGGTGACCTTTGGATTCCCATCAAGCAGTGATAGCCCTATTCTATATAAATCCAACATGTGACAACCCTTTACTGTAAAGGCACAAAGAGATACTTACCAATGACAGATTCAGAAGAGATCTTACTAGCAGATAAAACAAGAGGATCTGCTTTCTTAATATTTTTATATTGATCCTAAATTGGACACAATCCCCCCAAGATTCACTGAGTTTGTTCGTAAAATAACTGCTTCTCTTTTGAACATTGCTGCTAAGTTGATGTGATAAAGCCGTAAGATTCCAAGAAAAAAAAAAAGGCACTCTCAAAAACTCAAAAGACAGTACCTTCCATCTGATGCGGTGCAATCTTAGAATGAGACACTACCGTATTGTCTTCCAAATCATGCATGCAACAGAGCTCTTCATCTTAAAAACAAAATGCCACAAGCTAGGATGGTTGAGGCAGTGCTGCACTATAACTTGGTGTGCTGGTGCTGGCCTTCCCTCTAAGAAAGGCTGCACACCCGTGGTTAAGTGAAGAGATTCTCCTACCTCACAGTGCACAGTTGCTCACCTGGATTCGATATTCTGAGTTGAGTGATTCGAAACTCTACTCCTGCAAGCACAAACAGCTAGATTAGCCATAGAGAAAGACACCTAATTTGCAAGCCAGGAGCCACAGGCTGTTTTCATCAGAGTGTCCCAGCCATAAATGTTTAATTAAATCAGTCTTTTTTCAGTCATGGCATATTTTCTACACCACTGTTCATTTTCTAGTTGCTGCAAAGCCTCTCCCAGTGTTCCTTTTTCAAGGCATTGAAATGCTGGACTCAGATGTTACTGCAACGGGCAGAAGCCTAGAGTAGCCTAGTGCAGAGTGGTACGCTGGGTTTGCTCAACTGCTCCTCAGAGGTTGCCTGGCTCACACTGCGTGATACTTGCAAAAGTCCTTCTTCCAGCAAAAACTCATTCCACAGTGCTTTCTGACAGTGCTAGCTTAAAGGTTCAAACAAATAATGAAACCTTCAGTTTTCCAAATGTAGAACAGAAGCTGCTTTCACAACCAGGTAAAGAACACAAGAATTTGTGCTGATGCCTGCGCCAACTTTCTGACTAGCTTTAGACTAGCACTGCCCTGCTCAAAGGGGAGAACCTTGATGACATCCACTAATTACCAACTGCTGATTCAGGTTAATCTAGTACTGTATGGCAAATAACAAGGAACATGCTTCTGGACTACATCAAGATTCTTTTTCCTCTCTAGTGGTTTCTGTTTGTTTTTAAAAGTAGGCAGGGTACCTTTACTCACTTCTATCGATTGGCACAAAAGTGGTCGAGTCCACTAAGCAACTGGACAATAATAAGACAACTGTTACAATGCTTAGATGCATTACTGACAATATTATTAAGAGTGACATGCCAACAGAAGCATGTCTTCACTATAGTTAACTACCAAATATTACCACTTTCTTTAAAACTGAAGTTAAAAATTCTCCTGGGATTACAGACCAATGAGCTTAGATCAGCACCAGGTAAAACAGTGAGGCAACAATCAAAAGCAGGCTGGCTAATCATCCTGGTGAGATATAATAAGCACCAAAAAAAGCAAAGAAAAATCAGGCATCTCCAGTCTACTGAAGTTGTTCACACACATTCACAAACCACTGGCTTACCAAGGACCATCTGCCTTGAAGCATTTGAAGACCTCCACAAGATGTTAAGAAGGAAACGTTGTAGCTCAGGAAGAGAAGGTAATCACATCATAAATCAGAAACAGATGCAAAAAAAAGACAGAAGTCAGGCTTTAGCCTAATGAAAGGTTAACAGAGCACTTAAAAAAAAAACCACACAACAACAAAAACACCTCCATGCTAACCTCGGTGTTGCTCAACTTTAATGACCTTCCAAAAAGAGAAGAACAATATCTTCGTGAGATTTGCAAATAGTCCAAAGTTAATTTAGCAGGGAGGAAGAGGATGAAGAACTTAAGCACCACCAAAAGCTGGGCTGAAATTGAGTATCGACAAGTGAAAAGTAACCACAAAGAAAGAATAAATTGAACTACACATACATTAAGAGAAGCATCCAAGATAAGAGATCTGGGCATCACTGTGAACAGCTTAATAGAACATGAACCCTGCACAGCAGGGCTCTGAGGGATGCAGGAATTAAGATGCTTTAGAAAAGAGACAGATATTACTGAAATTATTAAAATACCACTGATCAATCCTCATTTTGAAGAGCACATTGATTTGATAAAACCATTTGAAGCATGGATAACTTTCTATATCAACAGAGGCTGCAAAGATTTGCACTTCTGAAGACAGATGACTAAGATGAGATCTGAAAAAGGTAAACATGCTAGCAGTAAGGAAGGAAGGAAGATCACATACTTCTGTTCCAACAGAACATAAAATGAACTGAAAATAGCAAATTAAAATTGCAGGTTCATAATTAGCTTGTGGACTAGAGTGCCATAAGACACCTTGGAAAATGCATTTCAGCAATTTTTTAAATGATTGGGTATTTGTCTGGATAACAAAAACCCACACTTAAACTAGACAGAACAAAAATACAGATCTTCAGGCTTAAAGGACATAAGATATCCAACAAGCGTGAGGAGTCTGGGGAAACAATTCCCTTGCAAGTAGGTTATTTCCTAATTATCCACGGCAGAAGTTTTTGTACTTTCCAAGAGAGTGATGCTGGAAACATTAGATGTTTTAGAATCTCTCCCTGTTTCCCCATGAATCTGCTTTAAAGCAGGAGAGAAGAAAAGAGGTAAGGCAGCTTGAGGAACACAAAGCATATCGGCCCTCAAGGTGCCCTCATATTCAGCAATATGCTGTTCATGATGTGTTAGACAGCTGACATTAGCAGATCAAACATGGTGAAAACTCTGCGGGCACCTCTCTCCTACATTACTGGATGGGACTGAAAACGAGAGCTGCAGACATAGTAACTGATCTCCAAAGACAGGGAATCCTCCCTACACTGGCAGCACCACACACGGAGTAAACAAATAGGCAAAAGGCTGATCCAATGCCATTGTGAAACAGTCTCAAACTGAATGACAAATAGGTGAATTGCTGGACTATCTCTTCACCTTACATATGATCAGTGAATCTGTAAATCTCCTCTAAACTCAGGTCCCTTGGAATGGACAAGGTCTGATCAGGAAGATGAATGCTACCTCAAAGAACATTTTCTGATGATCTGACTCAAAAAGCAAAATAAATACACCTGCAGGCAGAAGGGTGCAAGCTAATCCCTGTTGTGCTACAGCCCTACAGAGACAGCCGATCCTTCCGCAATTCCAAACTGTCAGTCAAAGCTTTAACATCTTAATACAGAGCATGCAGTAATTAAAATTTCTAATTAAGGGGGAAAAAACACTAACCAGCAAAACTAAGGTTGTAAATTAGCAAGCCTTACGTACAAATTGAAGGTGGTCTCTGTTGCTCTTTCATAGATCATATTAATGTTAGTATTTTAAGCAAATGATTCTGGACAAAGCTACCATGAGTCCCCTTGTACCTATTTTAGCAACCTGAGACAAGTAACATTTGTTAGACAAGCAGGTGGGCATCAATATAGATAATCTTTGAGTAACTTGAAATTGTCTGGAAGAGCTTCTGAAAGACCTTGGTCTTTCTGGGTAATAAGACAGTATTCTCACATAGAGGGTGCAAAGTCTAACTTGAGCTTAACTTTAACCAAAGCTAAGAAAAACTAAATGATGGATTGCTTGTTTTAGCTAAAAGAAAGACATTTAGGCAAAAACAGCATGTGGGATCTAAGTTTCAGCTTGTCCTTATGGAATGCTATTTTGGGAATGAATTGACCATGAGGGCATGGATAACTCCTAATTGTCAGGCTGAAGTTATAGGCACTAAAATATCAGTTTTCACTGACAAGTAGTATAAAAGAACTGGTTCCTACACGTCTGAATGGGAGCCACGCAATTTTGCAGTCCAAGGAGGATGGAATCTCTGATTGACATGAACGAGGCCCTTGAGAAACCTAAGAATAAGCAACCAAAACACAAAAAATGACTGCATGTCTTTCAGTCAAAGAAAACGAGAAGAAATTGATTGAAACAGAACCTTCTACAGCTAACGAACAGCCCAGATTTCTTAAAGGATCATAGGTAATCAGATCAGTTTAGCCAAAATACCAACGTAACGTTGCTAGCAGGCACCTCAGTCACTACCAGGGTTGTTTAGCATCTCTCAAACCAGACCTCAGATTATCTTTTGGTTAATAAACAAACTAGAACAGATACCCGACAGAACTGAGCACGAACTCAACAGTCAGAGGATGAGATTCTTAAGAGTGAGCCTTGGAGTTCAGGACAGGACTGAGATTTACCAAAGATCTTCCTGTTTTTTTTTTTTCCTGATTCCATTTGATGAAGCTCTTTCACAGCTGATCCTGAGCATAAGCTCCAAAAAGAATGAGATGGGAGTCCCTCTCCTGTCATTTATTAAAAAAAAAAGAATAACAAGCATATTGGCAAGGTGTAGCTCTCTGAAACAAAGAGGTCCATTCAAGCACTCATCTTTGACAAGCAACAGTCATCCTGATGGAGGAAAAGAAAATTCGATACTTGATTCTGGAAAAGCACTCATTCACAAAAAAATAAGAGAACTGTAACGCTTACTGAGAAATGGAAAACCTATTCTATCCTAAACTAAGTCCATTAACAACTGGAACTAAAAACAGCACTGTATGTGCAGTAGCAGATGTGGGACAGTCCCTATCGTGGCAGTGGTAACAGGAAATTAGTAGACCCACCATGCTCTGTCCTCATATGTGGTGTCTATGGTGGAGCTACAACCCTATCCAAACAATGCTTTTCATCTATTTTTGTAAGAACAGTAGGAGAATTTGTGGGGAATCCCAGAAGACTACTCCCCTTTCTCCAATATCTTTCTTAAACACAACCTCCCCAAACTCTTGAATTCCTTCTGGACGCCTATCATCTAGCAAGACTGGCCTCACTGCAGAATGTAATCCTACAGTTCTTCCCCTTCTCCCAGACTCAGCAGGTTATCTCCCTGTGCTAGGCTTTATTTTAAAATTATTCTGTTTATATACTCAGTAAGTTCATTAAAAACTCATATGTTTGTAAATAAAGAGCTTTTCAGCTCACTGTGGATATTAAAACTAAAAGGAAAACACAGAGTTTTAAAAACTGCTAATAACTATCATTCCTCTGCTGCCTTTCATCCTTCATTTCACAAGATCCCAGAGCTCTTTACAAATGTAAATATACAGCCTGCTCTCTCAGCAGTGAAATGCAGACAGTCTTGGGTTGAAACATGGCTGCTCTAGGACATGACTGCATCACTACCACTTCTTATCTTGCTGGGCTTTCACTTGTGCTCTGCCACCCTGTGGCTGTTCGACTGCACAACTCAACAAGCACGTCAAACACCTACTGCCCAGAGAAAGATGCCTCATGCACTCCAAGAACTCCGCCAGCACAGATAGCTGTTTTTTTTCTGTAGTCAGGTACTTGAAATGAATTAACACAAGTGGTAGGAAGTGAGGAAAAGAGCTACTTTCAACTGCACCTCACCAACAAAGGACACTTCTACTTCAGAATTTGGTCAACAGACCAGAGTTAATAGCTCTATCCCAGTCATTAAATGCCCCACAGTTCTTAACAGAAACTGTTCTTTGTGAGGTGGGTTGTAGCTTTCATCCAAAGTCTTCATTATCAATGCTAGCACGTACCCCATTTTTAGGTGGGGAGATTTAGTTTTGATTCCAAGTAAAGGATGCCACCTACTGAATCCTTGCTACCATGATTGCAAGCTTTGACCCTCCCAGCTCGAGACCTCTGGCAGGATCGCAAGCCAGACTGCAGTACCAAAAAAAATTCCAAGGAAAAGCAGAAAACAGGCTTGGAAAAACAAAGCTTTTCTCACTGCTACTCTCCCCACAACCCAAAGATGTATTACTCACTGAACATCTGCACAACCATAATAATTCCTAATTTTGCAACACTGACAATCTTAGTAGTATTAAAAAAACTCCTTACATCTTTATTCCATTTTGGATTCATTATAATACAGTCTGACAATATATGCTAGTACATTACATTCTGCAACATTTAACCCCTGTTCCCAGTTGCTGTTCTTAACTTCACGGCTTAATGACACAGAGTCAGTAGATCACAATATGACCCTGTTAATATTTTTTTAATGCCATTTTTACAAATTACAGCATAATGCACTGATTACGAGGATGAAAGGATAGTCTCTACGTCTGTCTGGAAACCAAATAAAAGAATGTTTGAACATCTGTTCATCCTACAAATGTCTTTAAAAGCTTTGATTTTCCCATAATCATTTTGTTCCACCATTTCACCCTTTTTCAAGTGTGTATCCAACAGCCTCAGGACAGCAGCCAGAGATCTGCAGTAATAGCACATTATAATCAAAGTTCTTGAGCACACTTAAGTTCTCCTTTTGGAATTAAAATTGGAGAAAGAAACAAAACAGCCTTCAACAGATACCTCTCCAGCTGTCCATCCTACACAAATCTCTGCCAGGGAAGCAAAAGAAAGGATGGGGCTTTATACAGAAGATTACAAAGCACCAGGGCAGAAAATGGTGGCAGGTGAAAGATATTCACAAGTACCTTCGCACAGCCTGCTGCTACTGGGTCAGCAGTAACTGTCCACAAGACCTCTTTCCCAAACCTAAGTGTCTGAACATGAGCAGTTACTCACTGCACACAGGAGCTGGTGTAAGCCACAGGGTAATAGCCTTCCCTGCCTGGCTGGGCTCACAACACCTGCTGTGGCAGCCCTGACAGCACCCAGATTTACATCTCCTTCTCCACAGGCAGAAGAGTCAGAACAGGGAGAAGCAGAAAGCAAAAGGTGGGAAATAAAACTGGGGAGGAAGCTAGGTCTTGGACTGAGGGAATGGAAGAATGATGCTGAGTTAGTGTTCTAGGCTAGAGATGATAGAGAAGATGGGGGGAAGATTAAAAAAGGTATTACAGGAGACTAGATGAGAAAGGGATTGAGGTACAAATCTGGAAGCTGGTGTTGCTCCCTCTCTTGGAATACCCCAAGCAAATAAACTGTGGGACCCTCCACTCCAGACAACTTTTTAGCCAAGCAGAGGCCTGCAGAGCTGTTAGAGTTCAGCACTAAAGAGTTTTCAAACGGATCAAGTTCCATAACAACTGAGTCACTGAGGCTGCTATGGTCAGTCAGTAGTAGAGAGGAAAAACATTAATCAGATAATGCTTTGTAAAAATACCTACCGCTACTTACACTGACATAGTGCCTCCTCTCCAGAACTATTCAAAAATGCCTTACAAATGAGAAAGACAAAGACCTGCAAGTGCAAGGCTAGCAGTTGTTGAGCAGCCAACAATATCCTCCAGCACAATATCTTTCATGATGAGTGCCCTTTTCTTTCCAAAATTCTAAGCAGAGTTGGCAGAATTTAGCTACCCATTTAAAATTTGGCAAGGACATTAGAACTATACAGATAAAAACGTAAGATCCTTAATAATTCACTTTTTTTTTTATACTAATAATTCTTAGACTAACCTGGTGTGGTAATAATGGCATTCCCTCTGTCATCTGTTTCTCTAACTGCCATCACTGCAATATCTGAAGCAGAGGTAAACAGTGCAGGATACAAAACAGGATTTGATAAAAGCTTAAAAGAAAGATAACACAATAAATATTCTTTCCAAAGACTGCCTTTAGGGGTGTCTGGGAAGAAAAGAGAAATAGGGAAGGAGAGGTGATAGAGGTGTGAAATGCATTTTTTTTCATTACATAAGGATACATTTTCCAGCAAGGCTGGCAGCACAAGTCACATTAAGCCATAGCTGAAGTTGCCTGCCTAATTCCTCCAGGATCATGCTGAAAGCATACCCCATAATCTTATGGGATGTGCTAAAGCTTTGCTGGGACTCACTCAGCAGAAACTGTTTGGGATTATTCCACAAAGCACTAATTCTGTTCCGATTTAAAGGGGCACCATCAACCTAGTTTAGGCACCAGACTTGCTCTGCCTCAAGACTGTCCAGCTGTAAACATCTTCTCAAAAGCTGGTATTTTGCCATCCGCATCCACTTTGGTTACCTGGAAATTAAAAGGAGAAGAACTGGGAAAAACAGGATTATGTTAGCATGATGGATTCACACCCATTGATGGACATTTGAATAACACTGACAAATGAGTAGTGATCTATTGCACTTATTTCTGTGTGCAACTAATGCACTTATGTTATCTCCCATGGCTGGCTCCATCGAATGTGTCACAGGCTGCTATTAAACACCAATAAGTAGAAGTACTCATTTTGTTCAAAAGGCAGGAACTAACACTTTCCATGCCATCAAACCTGAGCCCAATTTCTGTTCAAGACTGCAGCTTCTGTACCTCTGGAATTATTGTTAGTTTTTATGTTATGGTATTCTATGCTTTGTAAATAACAAAAAAAGGGATATTGCCAATGCTCTCCTTTTTATGAGCCTAGGACATGAAATTGAGAGGAAGAACTAAAGCAGCCATGAAATCCCTATTAAACAACTAATGGTTTCTAAAGCATCTTGGAGATATTCATTTTACAAGGCTTATGCTGCAATCTTCTATCATTATTTTAATGAAATAAAGCCCCTGACTATTTCCAGAGGCAACTTTTTCTTTCAAACACAAAAGACATTTTGGTTGCAAAAAAAAAAAGAAAACAATTCTGGACTAGGATTCAACACAGAACAGGCAGGAAATTCAAAAAAGCTATACAAAAAGTCACTGAAGATAGGTTCTGAACCTTTGGAACAGTAAACAGAGCAATTAAGACTCTCAGTTACACACATCATTATGTTTAATATGAAAAACATTTCTAGATAGAAATCACAACAAAGATCCATACCACCTCTCAGATAGCATCTCACATAGTTGCAGCTGAAGGAATATGAAATATCCATTTTAGGTTTCACCTACTATATTGTGAGCTTTTTGTCCCACACTTTGCTCAGGGAAGTAAACCTAGACAAATCAGCTTCACTTTGTATGTCACATGAAATTCACATCTTGACTGCATTTAGATCAATATTGGCGGCAAACTTTTAAATTACATGAAACTTTAAAACAATTCTCCAGAAAAACTCTATTAGAATGCACGCCCAAATGTACCGATTTGGCAGGTGACTTTCTCCAAGAGGCCGTAAAGATTCACATCGCAAAGATGACGGAGATAAGCAAATTCTAACAGAATAAAAACAGATTGCAGAGATTTCAGAAGGGGGCACATAGCAGGGGCTTCTAGGCTCTGTCTGCAAGAAAGGAACAGGTCTAACACATTCAGGCAAGAAACATGTTCCACCTGAATTCAGAGTCTGGTCTTTCTGGTGCAATCAGAGGCCTCGGCTTTCTCAGGATTGAATCATTTTCTTCTGCGCATCAAAGACGTATCTTTTAAAGAGAAGAGTGATGGTAACAGGTTGGGCTGAATCATTCTTGCTGCTTTCATCCTCTTTGTTTGCATCCCCCTTCCCTGCCTTAGATTTTTTCTTGGAGGCAACAGTGAGAAGCATCTTTGTTTCTGGCTTCAGCCCATCTGTAAAAACCAAGAACACGCATGACAAAACAGCTCAACATCACATTTCAGCATGTCTGGAAAAAATGAACAGGCAATTTTACTTCTGAAATAGGAAATAAGAAAATGCATCAGGTACATTAGCAAAGTTACATTTCTGTATCACTTCTGGACACCACTAAAATAAGAGAAGCCTTCAGACAGTTCACAACAGTAATACCCCAAATCCAATACAGTCTCCTGCATGATCATTCCCAGACCCATTCCACTGCACACCCTGAAACAGACTTCCCTAAGCTGTATCTTTCTACAGCTTTTAAAGTATTAAATACAGACAAAAATTTAAACAAGCCAGACCCACTTGCCTGGACTAGGTCTTTTACTCAGCAGACCTTTCCTATTATTTACATACATTTCGCAGAGTTTCCTCACATCAGTGAGACTATTTATAAAAATATAGGTCATGGATGAAACATAACAACTGCTAAAATACTGAAATTGCATAGGGCCTGAAGATTAAGAGCTTCTTGAATGTCTTTAGTCTGTTTCCCAGACATGCCAGAAACACACTGGTTAGTTTTAGCAAGTGATACAATCCCCCCCACAACCCCCCCCTTTTTTTTTTTTTGGCTAAAATGCAGTTAAGGGTTACAACTCACTTCTTAAGGGAACTAGAATTAACCTGTATAGGATTCTGGAGATTTAAACACCAAACTTAAGTCTTTCTCCAAGTATTTATGTCCAAATACAAATATTTGTCCTTTTCTTGCTAAACAGATACAGTTTACTTAAAGTTTTATATTTTGACTTGACACATCAGTGACATTTTAGAGACAAAACGCAAGATACCAAAGTCCAAAGAAACACTGTAAAATAAGAGAGATGCAGCTCCTAAAAGACCACTCCTGAAGAATTGCTTTCTTAAAGCAGACAACAGCAAACTCCTTAGAAGCTTATTCAGCACCACCTGAGTACAATGAAACGTGGTTCTCAGGCATTTGGCCAAATTCAGTTCAGGTATTTCTAACCTGTGGTGTCACATAACCTTATCTCAAACACTTAATCAGCTTCTCTCCCCTCATACTGAAATTCAGATGCGGATTCTCATATCACAGCCTGACAAAAAGATTGAGATGCTTATGATTTACTGGAGACAGGAGGTCTACAAGTGCAGGTGATTTGCTCCGTTCCAGATGCATCCAGAGAGCACTTACAGCTGACCGTGTGGGGACATGGCACCAGAGCCCACCTGCTCGTCCTGCTGTGTCAGGTAGCAAACTGTTCCAAGCAGCATTCCCACCCCACACAAAGGGAAGGCAGGAAATAACGAAGTGTTGAAGCAAGACTAGCAAACTGCCCATTTGCCATTTCATAACCAGAGGTTCTGAAATCAACCCTAACGCCTTGCCCTGCAGCACAGCGGGATGGGGACTTTCAGAGGTAGAGGGGTCTTACTTTTTCCAAAATATGCAAGAGCACACGAGGAAAGCAACATATAACGTATGTAACTAAAACTACATTTTAAACTAAGGCTGCAGAAGTCCAGCACAAGGCAGAGTCAACTTCACAGAGTTCTGCAGAATCTTGTATTTCGCAGCCGAGGCAGCAGCAGATTTCTCTTTTCAGACAGAATACAAGAAAGCAATGATTATTTCATTGTGAAAATAATTGAGACGGTTTTTCCTTGATGGTTGAGAAGTCTGATAATGACTATCTTTGCACATGTAAAGTTCAATTAATCAAACTAGATAATATGGTGTGGCCTAACCACATATTTATTATATAGTTTTATTACATTGTATAGTCATGTTTGATGCAGCTATTTCAATTTTTTTTTTCAATTGGATGCTTTCATACAAATCCCATTAATATTATTAGCTTTACAATCACTCCATCTTCATTATGCAAAATAATTTATCATTACATGAAAAACAACTTATTTCCTATTTGGAAAGCTCCAAGAACTTCTTGGGTGCTGCTAGAAAAAACAGCAACAGTCAAGAAATGAAGAAAACGAAATAAGAACAGCAAAAAAGAGTGACCTCATGCAGTCCTGCTCTCTACCTTTGCAGGATTTATTTCCTATTGTACGTTTTCTACTGTTTTGACCAACCTAATTGTAAGTGTCCCTGAACAGTGTTTCCTCCGCTTTCCTGAGAAGACCATTTACTTTTTTGGACAAAGAAACATTTCATTTTGCTCTCTAGTTGGTTTCCCTTTCTGGGTCTTATCACTATTGCTGTGTTGCTGTTACTGGCACATTACTGTTTAAGAAAGATGTTTAACTCCAAATCCTCTCAAAAAGACACACTTCAAATTAATTAAAGCAAACAAATCCTAAAACACTTTATTTACGTTAGTAGGCTTCGCGAGACTAATTTCAAAAAATGCTAATTGACGGAAAGGAGAGAGGAAGGGAGGAGGCGTGCCATTAAAACTGCAGCCAGGATTTTCACTTGCGGGTATCTGAAGCTAGGCACCCAGGCTGCTGCTGTGAAATCCTCGTCTGCAGATGCACCCCACACCCGGGCAGTCTCTCACCTCTGAGCAAGCACTGATCTGTGTCAGTAAGGGGACGAAGTGCCAGTCACGATGATGAAATAACTACTTCAGATAAACTGAGCTTCAAAAACCTCCAGTGAAGTCAACAAGCACTTGGACTGCCCAATGGCCTGAACACCTACATCCATCACTCAGTGTATCTACTCAGGTGTCTAAATGAAGGATCCCACATTTGAAAAACTTCTTTAAAAAAAACAGTATATGCTGCACATGGAACCGTACTGGGGAAAACATGTAAAAGCAAGCAACCCCACCCCTCCAACCTATCACATCAACATCCAAACATGGGGAAGTAAAAATCTCACCTACAGCTGTTAACACCTATTTGGGTTCAAATAAGGTATTCTTGGTAACGAGTTTACAGAAGAAATGGAAGATTGTGGTAGCTCCTACAAGTGAAATTATGGGCTGACAGCCAACAGTAACTCAGGTATTATTAAATTCACAAGGTATCTAAATTACCTAATCAGATCCCATGGCCCTCATTCTGCAAACAGATTAGGTGGCTGGCATCATACCCTAACAAATGGCATTTTCTGTTTTTTCTGCTCTGGTGCCAGGAGGTCTAAGGGCTGAAGAGGCTCTGTGATACGGAGCAGCACAAAGGAACAGGCAGGGAGAGACAGGCAGGGAGGCACAATCGGGGTTTCATCTACCTCCGTGGATTTCTCGCATTACACACAATGCATGCTTTGCATTTTACAAAACCAAGGAAATGAAGGGAAATATATCTGTCACCAAAGAAGACATCAGGCCTTTAATAGCTGAAATGACGGATATTTTTAGATGGAGGTCTAGTTTAACTTACTTACATTAAGGGTCTAATCTCTCCTGAACAATAGCTATGTTAGCTTGAATACATAGTGAGAAATCTGTTCCATTAATTAAGTGCTGCCTGTACTACTCGGATTTGTAGCAAATGTTAATAGATTTTTTTTTCTTCCTCTGTTGGACAATTACTTTATTTTTCCAAGTTGCTAATGGATTAAATTGAAAAGGTCTGTGTTAAAAAAGACTTTAGCTTCAAAGTTCTAAGAAATGCCTTGCATACAACAGTGGGAAATACCTATATATTAATATTATTAATGGATAGTCCTCAGAGGCATATAAGAAATCTGAAAGCTTAGCAAATTCATTCCCACCCATCATAACCATGTCTGTAACAAGAGGCACCCAGGTCTTATGTAAAATACACTTGTAGCATCAACTAACCCATATTAGATATGAAAATCTAATAGTAAAATAGTTCAATCTGCCTCTTTCTTTTAGTTTTGACTACTACTAATAATTACAAAATACGAATACAGACTCTTATCCTCTATCTCAGCATAGTCTCAAGGATTAATCCAAACCAAGCCTTAAAAAAATGCAAAAATAAAAACTGAATTTTCAAACTCAAATGAAAAGCAATACCTCATCAGGAAAAAATATTTTCCAAGTCTAGAAATAGTTTCACATGCACAAAATACAGGATAAATGCAATATTTTGTGCAATTTTTACAAAAGCAGCAAGCTTCTTAATGATTTGCAGTATCTTATATTTGAATGCATTACTGCGTCCTGGAGTTTTAAAATTACTCGTAAAAAGTCCAACGGAATCTGCATGGAAACATACAGATTGCAGCAACTTAGTATGGAAACTTCACATTGTAGAATTCTTGTGTATAAATACAGAAAATCTATTTTTATTTTCTTTTCCCTTCGTCTTTTCTCTTAAATGAAGATACATCTTCTCAAGCTTTAAGGTTTCTCTAATGCTTCCTGTTCTCCTTATGTTAAACTTGATCAGGACCCCTGTAACAGGGACTCAGCAAAGCCTGGTGATAAACATTCCCCTACTGAGCTCCGTGGTCTCCACATCAGGCCCGGGGGATCGTCTCCATACCAGACTGCTGGGGAGTGTCAGCCAGTACGCAATCACAACACACACACACACAGAGCACATAAATATCCATAACCAGCAAGGTTTACTTGCGCTTTGTTTTTACTACTACTACTTCAGCTGGAAAGAGGAAGAAAGCTGGTGCAGTATCTTTTCTTCTAATTCCTTCTTCTAGTCCAACTGCAGGATGAAGGACCATTGCTGTGCTTTTTCCCCTACGTATATTTTTATTTCAGCTCTTATCTGTAAGTTTACTTTACCTTTTACATCATTCCCCCACTTCACATCCTCCTTCACTTAATGTTGTCATTCCTTATAATCTTTGTTGTTTTTTCTTTTGCTTCTTCTGCTCCTTGAAAGGATCTCCAAGGGTGGCCTCTTCTATTTCTCCTAAAATCCAGCTCCTTCTTACCTGACTCCCAATTCCACTTGCTATTCTGCACTTCAGCAGTTGCCTCTTTCCTTCTCCAACTTTAATTTTCAGATTTCCTATCTCCAAATTTTTTTATTTCCTACATCCACAGATCATCTTCTCCTCAATATTTAGGAGTAGTCCTGTCTCCTTCAAAGATAATGAAGCATTTGAATGGAAGATTTTAAAGACTGAATGCTAGACACATTGTAGACGAGAAGTCAGATAACACAGTATCTCCTTGTAGCCCAGGCAGAGGCACAAGGAATTTTTAAACAACCGATAAACACATTCCTGAAAACAGGTGTAATAATATAGGTACAGGGCATGCCTTCCAACACAGCCAAGTTTGCTGAACTTCAACAACTCCCTTCTCATATGCACACGTAAAAAAAAAAAGCTAAGCATACTAGCTAGCACTGATGAACATGAAGGTATTAGCTAGCATGAATGATTACAAAGTTTTCTTACAGCACTGAGATTTGTAATGGTAAAAACAATCATATTAAAAGACTTCAAGTCTCCTGGTTCATGAGAACTTGGCTTGCAGGTCAAAATTAAAATTCATCCTATCAACAGCAACAGAAAAATCAGTAAACGTATGTCAGCAAGTACCAGCAGTGGCACTTGCCGTGGTTAGCTGAGAAAGTGCTGGCCCAGAGAAGGCTCACGATTCTTGTCAGTGTTAGGAGAAAGAAGATTGAGGCTACACCAGTAGCTATCACTGGAATAGAAAATATTCCTTTTTGCACTCACTGTTAAAAGGTTCCTAGATTATTCTTGACCTGCTGATATTATTTCCAAACCTCCCATTCCATCCAGGAATTTGCGAACAGAGATTCAGTGGGAAACTGAACTGTTTCTCCCTTCTGTAAACAAAATATCCTATTCACTTCCTTTGACCATTGCAGGTAGAAGACAACAACCTGCAATTTCTTGTTTCCTGTCAGCATTCAAATGTTAAATTGACAGAACATCAGAGAACAAGTTAACATAGCACATTTGATGTCAGAAATAATTTTTATCCAAGGTAAACATAACCTTCTAGTATGCCAGGCAGACATTTTCTTTTTTTTCTGAATGAAGGAAAGAAAAGATCAAAACTTGAAAAAGGCAAGAGGTTTGGGGATAATCCTTACTCACAATGGATTATTCATAACAGCTGTTTTTCACAATTTCAGGATTTCCTTAAATTGAACCCTCAGAGCCTGAACCCTCATTACACAGTTAAGGAGTATGTGCCTGCATCAACTCTTCTGCTAACAGACAGTACAAAACCCAGTTAACCTGAAAATCAGAAATGATTAGAGCCCCAGATGGAGACATCCATGCCACTCTGATACAGGGAGGCTATGTTTGACTGGACTCTCATCAAGCTTATTGCAATGACTGACCATTGAAAGGATACAGAAACTTTTTGCTGGTACTGCAGGACTTCAGAATCCTGTAGTTCAGCTTAACACAATTATAAATTAATCTTTTTCTTGCAACAGTTATATATTTCCACCTAAGACTTAAAAAAACAAAATGAAAAAACATGCTTATGTTCACCAAAGAGGGATATGAAGTTCAAATAATACAGCACTTGTATCAGTTTCAGATTCTGATTAATTTTAATACAAGAAGGAAAAAAACTATCAATTGCTTCCAGCAAAATTAAAGGAAATGCTTGTGGTACAACTGTTGCCTCTCAGAGTACCACAAAACACTAAGAAAGCACACACTTGTTCTTCACCTAGTCCTAAAACATCTCAGCAGTTCTACAAAAACTTTATCATTAATCTGTGCCCTAAAAACATAAACTCATGCAATTATCCCTAAACTATCATTCTCGAGTTTTCAGTCAAAGAAAAGAAGCATCCCAAAAATCAGAGGATCAATTTGACCAAACCCCTCCTCTTCAAGTTTTCTTTACAATCAGACAGAAAAGATGAGAAACAGAAAACATAACATCCTGTTGCCTGAATCCTTTATATTACGTTACTAGGTAGCAACTCTGCTTCTCTGCTAAAGATATCCAAAATTCTAGCTATTGATTTTATTGCAACGAAGGTGGTCATTTTTCTTCTTCAATACCCAGTAAAGAAAACCTGAGCTGATCAGGAAAAGGACATCTTTGCAAGCCTGCCAAGAACAACAGTACTGTATTACTCTGCCCATAAATCCTGTATTAAGAACGTCAGACATGCCACGTCAGAACTAGCAGACTGGATGAGTGGTCATCTAGAGACCATCGGCATCCCATCTGCCTGTCATTAATATATAGTGTTTCAGAAGGAGCAGGGATGAAAACTGTGTCCTGAGCTAACTAGAGTCTGGGATGAGGTAGGAATTCTCTACCTGACATCAGGGTCAACATCCACAAGCCTTTCTAGCCAAAAGATTTAAGCACAGTGCCCCTGCTGGAGCTGATCTACTCTACTCCTAGGCATTCATCACCACAATAACAAGCACAATGTAGTTACCTAGACAATTTCAATGTAATAGTTGACCAGAGATTCACTCAAGAAACAAGGGATACTCCTGCTGCTGCTACCCCCAGGAGCTCAGGATTTGAGCTTCAATTACCTTCACAGCTCAGGCAATGAATTTTCCTTATGTAAATCCCTTCACAGTTCTCCAGCAGTTCTATTTTGAATTCACACCACTTTCCCCACATCTCGCCAGCTCTCTTCAGAAATATTCTTGCTGAGTTTCAAACTCCAGAGTAGATTCATTTTTCTCTTCTGGCTAGTACAAGACCTGCTATTATCAGCTTGCCTGGCTTGTGAGTATTAATAGAACTACAGCATGAAGTTGGCCAGGGAGAGCGATCAGCCTCCAAGGGGACCGGAAAGTGGACTCCTTCCTTCCACACGAGAGTTACACTAATGCCTCGGCATGGTGCTTGGTATCTACACAAAATACCCATAATTCATTGTTTGATGACAAAGACCAGAAAAAAAGTCTTACAGTCACTTTGAGCAGAAGTAGACTGCTCCATGTCCTGACCAAATGCTGCCGTGACAGCCAGCCTGCAGAGTTATTCCTGCAGTTTCAGCTTGGTAGGCTTTAGTTGGAAATCCTTAACTACTAAAACATTCTCCCATAAATTGGGAAACAGCTGCCCCATACCACATCACAGAAGGCTGCAGCTCAGTGGTGAACTGAACTGAGTCTTGTGTATCAATTTGTTAAGTTTATACAGGCTTTTGGACTGAAAGACATTATTATAAGAGGTGGTAATGCTGGAAATAACGTGGATTTCATTATGGGCTCCTACTTAGCAGAGAAAGAGCTAATCTCCCTTGATGAGGAAGACAGAAGCTGTTTTAATTCAAGAGACTGACCTAGGTGAAGTTGGGGCCAAAGCTGTATTTGGAAAACTCTCACGTCAAGCTGGACACAACCCTTTCAAGCTCAGTGCCAATTCTACACAATGGCTTGAACTGCACTCTCCAGCAGCCCTTAAAGGCACATTTTGTATCTTGGCTTTTGCTGCAAGCAATCAAGAAAGAATGCAAGAAAACAAAACTGTTTCCCAAGCACTGTTTGCTGGTGCCATAATTAATATAATCAAACAATTCCACAAATTGCTTCCAATTGCTGGCGTCACTTTCATGTGCAGAGCCAGACTTTCAAAGAAGGGCCCTTCTTGTCCTACATCCTTACACTGGTAACCCTTGCTTCACACAATAGTAAACAAGCCCTCACTAAATAGCGTAGGGTAATTTGTACTGTAATAGGTCCCCAAGGCACCATGGACACAATTTGAAACGCCATCTAATTTTTCTTTTTAATTAAAAAAGCAGTTACTATATTTAAACAACAACACAAAAAAGTTCAGAGGGGACGGTTTGGAGTTTCCCACAGCTCTCTGGGACTTTTCTCAAGGTCAGGAAGAGTTTTATAGGCTTAATTGGTACAGACTTTTTTCTCTAATTAGTCTGCCATACCCTCTGCATGAAGTCAGCGTCTTGATTTTCAGTCTGATATTTTTCATATTGCTAAGTTGAGCTCAGTCTCTAGTATCACACGAAATCTATTAGCAACTGAATGGTTATCAATACCATACAACCCTATACATGCCTTGCCTGTCCCTCCCTCTCCATAGCCCTAAACTTGCCATCTAGATGGAGGACACTCAGCATACCACATTGCATCAAGACTGTGTCATTCATTTAGTTTTATACTTCTCCATTTCCAGCAAGATGTTCAGGGTATATTACCCGATTTCTCAAATCTACATTATGTAATCACATTTTAACCTGTTTTTTTTGTCAGAATTAAAATGTAATAATCCAACACCAGCTACAAATGGACCACTGTCATCTGAAGCCATGTAGCAGGATAGATTTCTGCACCCAACAAATCTCCGCTGTCTACCACACCATTACTCTGTAACCACTTCATTAAGTAGTCTATGCAAACCCACATGCACTTTAGAAGGATATTTGCAGTTCCCAATGTGGGTTTTCCCAAACACATCCTAACCCAACATACCCTTCAGCCCCAAATAACAGCTCTGAAATGAAGCAACACTTGAGATCTTCATTTCTTGGCTAGTTAGCCACACTGCAATACACACAGGTAGAGAGTACCAAACCTGACCTTTTCTTAGAGGCCAATATGTATTCCAGCTGCCATTACATTGCATGCCACAACCATTTGCTGGCTACGCCCTTCTAGGGCAACTCTACTAAATAAGAGGTCTTTATAATTTGCACTCCTGGAACGTAGCTACAGCTTGCATGCTTCACACATTTTTTTCTGTATGCCAAACACTAATACAGGTTACATCAGAGACTCCAGGGTACCATCATCACAAGCTCTTGGCTATGCAAATTACATGTATACACAATACAATGAATCAACTCGTAGAGCTACAATACAGCCACTAAGGTAATCTTTTTGTCTTCTAATTCAACACTGTCCCATTAGTCTCAAGGAAAGGATATTCAAAGTAATTTTTGCACTGGTTATGTGTGCGCTTTCAGTGCATTAACAAGGCTGCAATTACGCCAGCTGAATTATTATACCAACAACTACTCAAACTGTTTTCACTTGACGGTCAAAGTCTATGCAGTCATTGAAATCATGCCCAAGTGCTATGCTCTTCCTGCTAGTATGCTGAGAGAATGAGTTCTCCCAAAAAGAAGGAATGCAAAGACAGAGCTGGTTACATTTAATCTATTGATGATGCGCTTTTAGCCTACATGTTCTTCAAACTCCCCAAAGCAAAAAAAAGGCCAGAAGCAACTGTGAAAAAAATGGAACTAATAAGGATATCAAGTTATTAATACAAATATATGCAATGTAGTTGGAAGCCTGGGAATGTAGACAGGCTCTTGTTAAAATTCAGCAATAGAAAAATTACAGGCAGGTCAGTATGAAACATCCAGGACCATTCAAAACACTTAAAGACAGAACAGCATCTTAAAGTCACAGTTATTTGGACTGGGAGAGGAGGATGGTTGCTTGTTTTTAGAACTGATCATCTCTAGCAACAACCGACATTAGCTGCTCCACAGGTTGCTTGGGATCAGGATTCTGCTAAAGTGAAAGTTGATCTTAGGACAGATCCTCTTTGATAAAAGAGAACTCAGCCCTCTCTTTTGGAGAGTCTCAGCCCTACAGGATTTCATTAGCACAATAAATATTGACAGTTAAACAGCTATACTGAGCCGTAACTTGACCTTCACTGCTTACTACTCAGCACAGTGTATTTTTGTACTTGCATACAACTTTGCGTTCCCTTGTAAGAGTCCTGTCAAGATTACTTGGTATAAAACCATGACTTCCCATAACACTTTTACATAGCCAGCTTGACATAAGTCCTTCTTTCGTCAGACCCTATCACCAGTTACACTTGCAAGAGCCTGGATATTCGTGTATTCTGCTGCACATACAACCTTGTTAGCGCTGTTCATTCTCATCACATGGCTCCTACTACTAGCCTTAGGAACCTGGCACATCTATGTCACTGGACCTCTAAGAAGTACTCTCCCAGAATGCAAGAGAAGGAAAAAAAACCCGCAGACATCAACATAAGTAAAATCTGGGAGAGTCTAAAGCAACTATTGTCCAAGACACTTTCATAATTTCACTGTAGTGGTGGTCCTTGCTAATTAAATCCTCAAAATTAAGAGGGAGAAAAATCACCAAAATGTCCCAGAGAATATAGCTACATTATCTGCAAGCAGTTCAAGGAACACCTAAGTAAAGGAACTTTCATAATTCTAAACCCTATAGAATATCAGGCTGGGACTAAATTTAACTTGGGCATGGGAGTTCTCAGGCCATAGTCACGCAGCAGTGCCCAGAAGATACTTTTGATTGAGTTATTGTCAGTACCCCAATACCTATAAAACAGTAAATAAACAAAAAATGAACAATGCTCATGCTCTGCAACAACTAAAAATATGTTTTGAATTCAACACAAGGGACTAAAATTTCATCAGCCTAGTGAAAAGGCAACAACACAAAAACCGTACCAATACACGATCTCTCCTACAGCAGCCTTTCAAAAACTCATGCAATGCAGAAAAAGTTTAGGTTAGCAGATCTGACACAGAATCAAAGGCAATTCATTACAAAGCAGCTTCAAATCAAAGTGCTAGATCCGCAGGCCTGTCTGTAATCCTCCCATCTTGCTTGCAACTCTTGATGTGGAGTAGGCACCATGGAAGCCAGTTAAGCTGGACCAACTCTGCTGACTTATCCCAGGCATCTGCTGCTCAGTGCTGGTGCAGAGTTTAAGTTTGGCGATATTCATCTTCCCCTGGGCTGCCTTTATAGAGAAATCCTGAACAATGGGACTTCAGAATAAAGAACGTTTTTTGTTTTTTTTTTTTAAACTTCTAGGCAAGGGCCTTTAATGCGATTAGAAGGGGGAGGGGGATTGGATAGCAGCTTTTTCTTTTTTATGTTATGTATATTGTGTGTAAACAAATATGCAATTTGCTTTAAAAAGATAAGGTGATTAAATTTTTATCGGACTTGTACTCTGTTGTCACCACAACAAAGAGAATTAGGAGGAGGAAAGAAAGGCCTTTTTATTTGAATTATGCTCTTACCAGAGGTTCTCTACAGCACAGCTGTAAAGCCACTCAATGTTCTCCAAACAGGCCCTTTGATTGCATTTTATTCAACTTGTTTGCATTTGGAGCAATCGAAAGGAAAAGAACGCTCCACATTTTGATGTCTTAATGTTCCTTAATACCTTCTTTAATTTATATTAAGCTTCTTAACTAGGGTGATGAATTCTTCAAAAACAATAAAGACCTAGTGCAGAAATCTTTCACACACCATGAAAATTGAAATTATAATGTATTCATGGCTTTTTTCTGTTATGAAAAAAACATTATTTAGAAGAAAGATTTAAAGTACAGAAAAAAATCCTGAAGTTGTATGAAAATTACTTGATCCACAGAAATAGATGAAAGTTCAAACTAATTATTACAAGGGAAATAAAATGTTGTGGGAGGTGGAGTAGGAGAAACAATATGAGAATGTTGGGTTACTATGAAGTTTTCAGTCTTTTAATAACCTATAAATTCCATCTCTGACTTCCTACAAAACAGGACTCTGGAAATTTGTATAATTTTGTTTTACCAAGACCAAATCAAATTTTTGCCAATTTTTATTATTATTCACAGACTTCTTTCCTAAAATGGCTCTTCAGGTTCACAGTTCCACAGGGTATTTCCCTCCAGCTGTCTTTCAGTCTGCCAAGACCACCAGCACACGCTGAAAGTGGTGAACACTAATGGAGCACTCCAACACCCACAGATGTAGCAGCTTCATGGGGCATGCGGTCACTGGGTGAGGTTCCCAGACTGAAATGCCATTCACAGGTGGATCTCAGTCAAATGGGAGGCAGGCTGCATGAGAAAGGCAAGGGTCATATAATAAAAAGTACAGAAGAAACCACCCAAGGGACATGACTGGATGGGTTTGTTTTTGCAGGCACTATGTTTTCCAGTTATAGTTACGGGATGCTCAGCCTGATTAAGCTCCAAACACAACTTATCCAGCCCATGTAACAAAACCCACTCAAATATTCCAGTGCTCTTAAAAATCCCTTCTGCAACAAATGAACGAAAAAGTTCATTACGGTATAAATCAGCCTTAGCAAGGAACATCCAGACGAGCATATTCTTGCTTTGCATCCCAATTTGTCTGCTATTTTATATCTCAATTTTTAATTCTTTTAATTTGATGATCCAATGCAACTTCTTTAGTTCTGCAGAAATACATACATGTGTGCACACATATAGCCACAAACATCTCACCTTGCTTGCCCTTTTCCTCCACCAAGGAAGTCCGGAGGAGAAACAACGCAGGCATGGCTGGCACTCCTTCTGCAAACACCAACACAGCACCTGCAGCCGTGCTACAGTGACTGGGTGCACAGGTATCACAGCACTGGAGAAACGAGCTTTCTAAACCAATCCTACATCAAATCACATTAAATATCCTTGAAATAACATGTTTGAAAAAGAACGTATATTTTCATCTGGAATTGCTATTTTCTGTTAACATTCACTGACTGCTCACCTCCCTTCCCCAAGTCACATTCTTAAGCAAACTTCCAGGAAAGCTCAAATTAAAACCTCACGATAAAGCCTGCCACATTTACAAAATGCTTGTGAAAAAAGCTCACTTTGCTGTACCAGCAACCAACTCACCACAATAATTAAAACAATTAAAAAAACACAGTGTGCTGCATTTACTATAAAGTAAAACAATACTGATCTTAATCTAATACAAATGCACCCTGGGTGAAATGACACCTCCCCCTCCTGAACAGGGTCACACCATACAAGCACAGAAGCACCAAAACCTAACACAGCTTAAGAGCGTGCGGATCACCATAGCAAAACTGAGAAAGCTTTCCCAACAAATACCGAAAACTGCAGACTGTCAAAGAAGGCACAAAATAGCTTTATAAACCAGAAAGATGCACGTCATCACCCTATGCCACAGCATCGTGTCTTCTTCACACGTCCTACAACTAATCACTGCTTTTGCAGCAAACAGTGCTGAGACAAAGCAATGCTAAAATGGAAAAGCATTGAAGCACAATATTAATCTTTTAATCGGTAATACCTACTGCATCCCTCCTATCTAAAAACTTTCTTCTGCATTTTTGTAAGCAAATACATAATTTGCACATGCAAAACAGTATGTAACCAGTTAGAACTTAACTGTTGGATCTATGAAAGTTTGTGCCTTTAAGCAGAAATGATTCATGAATTTTAATTTGTTTTCAATGTTGAAAGATTCCACCCAAGTAAATTGAGTCAACAAGCCAGCAAAAGATGAAGACATGTATCTGTTTTTTATTTAAAAAAAATAAAAAACTCAAGTCTATACATTTCTTAGTCACCCACAAATCCTCTAGCAGTGAAAAATACTTTGCAATAATGTCTCCTGCATTTGTTGTAATTAAGACACTATGCTTCTCTCTATTCAGCACATGCTGGTTGAGCACCACTGAGCCTTAACTGATTCTCTTTGTGTTTTTTAACTACTACTATTTTAAAGTGTTCTTACAGAAACAAATCAGCCAAAGATTCTGGAAATTAGGACAGGTGGAAAAGATTTGTAGAACAGGAACTCTTTCTGTAAGCTGCTTTAGCAACATGAATCCTGAAAACAAAAAGTCATCACCTTGCCCTCCAGATTCAGACATTTAAAAATAATTTTTTTTAAAGGCATAACTGTTATTCATATTTACCTCCTCAACATCAAGACTTTCAGTTCAACTTTTTAATGCTTTTTCTCCATAATAACGAAGCCCAGAAATAAACCTTTGAATCCAAAGCTGATGTTTTCTAATTGCTACTTCACGATACTTCGGCTCCAAATAAACAGCAACACAAAGTCTAACCAGCCACATGGTAATATGTTTACGAAGGGGCAGACATACTAAGACTTGAATTGAGACAATGCAAGTTGCAGTATCAACAAGATAGTGACAGATCTAGCACATATTAAGAACTTTATACATCTATCCATGCCACAGCAGTACTTCCATTTTTCTAGGCAAGCACCCAAGGGCTGGGTTTCCTTCCTTATCACACACTCTTCCCAGGGCACAGACTGTTCTAAAAGCCAGTCAAGTAAAATATCAGCAAATACAGGTACGACTTCTGTCCAAGTCCATGGGGAGCCAAATTTTAAGCTCGAAGCAGACTAGCTTTCCTGAGCCACCCCCGAAGACTCTCCTCTTCTTTCTGAAATTTCCAACCACTGATATTGTTTAGGAATATGATGTAGGGAATTCACAAAGCTCAGAAGCAGAAATTAATAACAAGTGTCCTAATGCCAGGTGACTGGCTGGAAGAGAATCAGTTCCAGCAACCTAACTTAGAAGATTCCCACCACCAGTGCCAATCTGCTTCAGTGCCTGGATCCAAACCTGATAGTGAGAGGGAAAAGGTCCACAAGTAGTATTTCAGGATATTAGACAGCTCAGCAGACTACTGACCTTCTAGCTGAAGTCACTGCACATTACCAAAACACCACCTTGTCTTGACTTGCACTGCAAAACCCTTCTCCTACCCGCCGCCACCCCCCCCACCCCCGGCCCAAAAAAAAATTGGTGTTTCCAGGGACTGCAGTCAAAGGCAGCGCTGAAGAAGAAAATTAGATTATAGGAGACATAATATGACCAGCCAAAACACACAAACAAGTTAAAAATAAATTAACCCCATTACCAAAACCACAAAGGCAGCATCTTGTGTGATGACTGCTGATTTCACTAAGTTTGGGTTCCAGCACAGTCCATTTCAGGAGCAGCAGTTTCCACATTTCAAGATTTATTTTTCTTGACAAATAACTGTTAAAACATTTGCCTTGTGCTAACATATTAATGTTTGTGATATCCTAACTTACTCAAAGACAACACAGGAATATAGCTTAGCCTACCAACCTAAATAACCTGCAAATGACCCTACCAAAGTATGGATTATCTTTTGCCCACTTGCCCCCACAAAGAGTTGCTAGAATACTGGACTTTTTGAAGGGGGGCAGAAAGGAGATAAGGCAAATTCACATTCAAATTATGTTTTCTCTGAAATCTATTCTACATTTTCCTACTAGCTCCCCTTGCTCACATTATGATACTGCTTCAGTCAACTCTGCACTGCATAACATCTACAAAGACATCCAGTAAAAGGAAACAGTGTCCCTTCAAATACCCATCTGTGACTGTGTTCTCTATTTAGACCCCTGCCTCAGGGTTTTAATTCCATCCTCCCTTACTCTCTAGTTAGCCTCAGTGGTCCTGATGTCTCCGCTTATTGTTCAGGGCAGAGCTGATCAACTGCAGGTTCTGTGACTGCAACCAAGAAGCCATTTACAATTCCAACAGCTGTTACTGATTTTGTAGCACAATCATGGCAAATCTTTGGTTCAAACCCTCCCCCCTTCTTATGAGGAGGGGGAAAACAACAAGAACAGGAAAAAAAAAAGGAAAGACTCAAATTGTCACAGACAAAGGACACAGCCTGAGTGGATAATTGTTTTGCCTTCGCAAAACATTATTATACCATGTTAAGCCAAGCCTGAGGTTCTATCGTACCCAGGACCCTTCCTTAAGAACAGACACTGGAGGAGGACCTCTGCAGTGCACCACAACATTAAGTCCCATTCTCCTTCCAAAGATCTACATTCCCTGCAGTCAGCAGCACCTGAGGTGTAGATCTACATCAGGTGATGCCCAAGGAAGCAGTCACACAAGGAAGCACATCTCCGTGTGGGTTAACATGCCAATCCCCCCACGCAGACTTCGTTAAGCTAGTTCAGCCTTCACAGATGAACACAGAAACAGCAGCACCATTCCCTCATCCTGCATATTGGTGATGAGAGAACATATAAAAAAAAGTGTTCATAAGAATGTTTGTTTTACATGCAGTTCATCAAGGCAAAAGATCTACAGCAAGTTTATATTAATATTTACACTGCTAAAATTCAAACTTTAGTAAAAACTATGTGACAAAAGGAAAAGCTGAGTCTTTACAAAATATACCAGATGCACCCCTTTCTAAATAGGTTTAAACAATACGTCTTAGCAAGATTTTCCTCAGGACAGTTGTCCTTTTTCCCTCAGAAGACAGACTATAGGAGACCATGGGGAAGACAAGAGTCCGACTCTTGGAAGGCAAGCAGATACCTTGCCTGAGACTCATGCAAGCGGTTAGCATCAAGGCAGCGTCTTACCGCCATCTCAAGCAAAAATCAGCCTCCATGTCTTAAATGAACATACTTAAACAACCAGTGTGGTACCAGCATTCTGCTCTACGTGCAATAAAAATTATCATTTTGCAAACAGGAATGAATCGGTCTTATTTCCTGTATTGGACAAAAACCATACTAAGCAACAAACACAAAGATCATTTCTGCAGCAAACCAGAAGTGAGAAGTATGGAACAACTGTTACTTTTAGGATTGTTTCATGCATACTTGCATCATCTTAGACCCACTAACAGTGTTCCACTAAAAAAGACATGAAAAATTAGAACTATCCAGATGAGACCTGCGCAACTCGGAACTCTAAAGTATACTTTTAGTTAATTTCATTGGAACCAAAAAAAATCCGTAACATCAGAAGAACCTCGCAGTTGGCTGTGCTGACTTTAATGAAGGTTAGTTTGTACTCTGCAATCTAAAATTATAATGGACAGACCACTCTATTCCCACGTTTTATTCAGTCCTATTTTACTACTCCAAATATACACTACCTAAATTTGTATACTCTTTAACAGTAGTTAATCTTCAATTAAAATACCTAGAGCAGAAACTTAGATAACTGGTTTAAAAGGTAAAAGCTTATTGACAAAAATGTATTCTTCATATTGCCTTTTTTTAATTCTGCATATTAAAAATGTCATTTTTGTGACTTGAAAAAAAATCTTCAGGAATAATGAAGGCTAACAAAAGACTGAAGAGCAGTAATTTAAAAAGCTCCATATGTAGCATCCTGATTACTGTATCAGTCCTATTTCCATAATGGAGGGAGAAGTCACCAAACTGCTGCCTGTCCTTTCTGGTGACAAGGAAAGGGCAAAGAGGACAGAGTGTTTTCACAGCATCATCCTTCAAGCTCCAAGAGAAGAACAAGAAGTCTCTTGCAGTATAATATGTGGGTGTCAGTGTCCAGCAACTTTTCTGGAATACGGTAACCCCAGCTCTGGTGGTCCCTGCACATGTACTTAATTTGGAAGCAGCTGGGTTCAAAAGTTTATCCTCACTTTTTGACCTGCAAAGGTTTTGTGTGTGGGCGTGCACAAGCGTGTACATCATACCACACAAGCTGAAGATGTGCAGCCACAATATACACAGTGTGCTAGTGTTTATGTGTATGGTTTTGCATGCAGAACACATTGCATATTTTTAAATACCATAACATTATCCAGCATACATTGGATTGATGTGCACTGAATGAAGTTCAGCCTTACCAAGCCAAACACGGCCAGCTTGCATTTTAAAATTCAGTAAGCTTCTGGAACTGTTTGGCATATTTTCAACAGGACACATTAACAAAAGAACTTGCTAATTGCAATACTACCTACTTAGTTTCAACATGCTTCATAGAAAATACAACAACCAAATTTGCAAGCCCAACCAGATTAATGTCACTTACTTGCCTACCACAGGTACACCTGAGTAATGGATACAATGGCCAGAGAGTCATCTTTGTATTTATAGAGTTTTACATCACAGCCACACGGAGCTAAAGATGCAAGTGAAGCTGGGTTGAAGTAAGAGAGGCTGGGAGACTAGAAAGCACAGGGAGTCTAGGAAACGTTGAAAACAGTAAGTCTGTTAGTATTAGTGACAAAGGTATAGTCACAGGCAGGTAGAATAGTCAGATGTCAGAAGTATTAATGTATTCTCCAGCTGACATCTGAATATTTTCTTGAATTGTTCTAAAACTCTACAATTACAGGCAGAAGTCCCTGATTTTGGCACAAAGGATATATTTTTCAACCATGTGTCGTATTAGAGCTCAGACAGAAGCAAGTTAGTGCATATCAGCTGAGCTTCAGAAACTGAATACACTCCTCAGCACATCATATGCACAACAGAATTCACTGGGACTTAAAGAGAGATCTACGGTTATAAACATATAGCACATTTGTGATGGGCTGTGAGCATTCAAATAGTCACTATCACTGAGATAACAAACAGCAACTCATTAATCCATGGAAATGTGACAGTATAATTGAGAGCAATAGTTTTCTCAGCACTTGTGTTATTCTGAAATCTTGAATCAATTGTTTACAGAAGCTCTTCACTTCTGTTGATAGCAGTAAGTGCTCTACATACCAGTGAATCTTTAATAATTCGTAGCGTGCAGCATGTATAAAATAGTGGTTTGTTTTATTTAAAAGATAAACAACCAGCACACACAATGGATAAATAGTTCATGAGCAGAAAACAGATTTTCAAATGAAACAAGCACTTTGTGTTTGTTGATAAAGTTGTAATTTTCAGTCAGAATTACCCAACAGTAACTCTCTATCACAAACCAGCTCCAAATACAACACAGGGAAAACACTTTGTGTGCAATACAAATCAAATAAAGTATGGAGGCATAATTGCATAGAAAATAAAAGTTACTTAACAGAAGAGCCCATACATCAGCAACTGAAACTGCAAATTAAAACATAAGATGGTGCCCCAGGGGGAACAGTTAGCACAAAGACACTACAGACAGCAAGTCTATGAAGACCAGATTACTTGACCAATGCCAAAAAATGCAAGTCTCTCTTCAAAAGTCCCAGGGACAAAAAGTGAAAAGTTAATGATCAGAGCCATTGCGCATGTCAAACTTTCTTACAACCTAAAAGCCTGTAGTTTTCCATGGACGTTTCCAGTTTTCAAGAAAAATGTTTTATACATTGCATTAACTTCAGATCTGATCCCCCAAAAGGTGAAAAATAACAGCAAAAACCCTCCAAGAAAACAAAAATTGTACTTCCATTGTTATATAGTAGTCACATCTATTGCAAAGGAAACACTCATGAACAATTTTACTTTCAGCACAGAGTATCCAACTTTTTTTTTAAACAATAAATAATAATTTTAATGTTTTACTAAAGCAGAGAAATAAAATTAATTGAGCAATAGAAGGACAATGAGGGAAGAATAGGCTCTCCGATATCATGTGAGCCCTGGGGCTGACAGCTCTATGCAAGGGATACCACCACTTGCTGCTGTGTGTGGCAGGGACAGCACATTTACTTTCTCATAAGTAAACTGGATTCTACTTGTTTTCATGTATAAATCTGGAGTGACTCTAGACATGCAGTGATTGAAATGAGAATACAATTGAACCAGTAACTGTTGCTTATTTCAATGAAAACTGAGGAACAAATACTGTCTTACAGATGCCCAAAAACTGCAATACAGCTTGCTCTCAGGGTATCATAGCCTAACGGATAGATGCTTGGGTTGGGAATTAAGAAACCTAGGCCTTGCAAGTTTTGTTTGACTTTAGTTCACAGTATTATTTCATCTCTGTCTCAGTTTCCCCACTTACAAAATGGGGTTAAGAACACTACAATTCTTCATACAATACCTTGAAATATACAGCCCTTTTTTATTTGAAGAAAAGCTATATATTATTCATTAAGTTTACAAAGTGTCGTTGTTGATGAAACAGTCTGTTCCTTTTAATTTCATATTTAAACAACTCCACTAAGGTCTCAAGATCGTGATTTATTTCCAATTTTTCAAATTTAAAAAAAAGACTTTTCTTGGAGATGTAATTCATGAGTTTAATGTTTCATCAAATATGCTTTTGTTAAGTGCTGTTGAACAGGCACATTACTCAAGGTCATAAACTAAGTCAAATCACGGGCAACTAAGCAACTCCTGTCCGTTTTCTACGGCCTCCATGCTTACCACAGAAGGCTAATTATTTTACAACAAAGCTTGAGAAGTGTATTTTCTCCCCTAGAGCCATATTTGTTCATTGTTTCAGAAAGTTTTCTGCTCCCAGAGCACGAATTCATGTCTGCAGTTCAGATTTTCCCATCAAAACCACAGTGCTTGATCCATCCATACACCATCAAGAGGAGTCACACTGAAGGTAAATTACATGCTTAAGAGGCATTGATCACAAGTTAATGCTAAGTTTAAACCACAATAAAAGAAAACAGATACAGAGTTCAAAAGTCAATTAAGAATCAGAAACATCTCTCAGCTTGCTTAGGCTGTTGGTCTTCCAAGGTTGTTGGTTAAAAAACCAACTCTCTAAATTCTGTGTATTTTCAAGAAAAATAAAAGTAATGTCTACTTCCAATTTCTGTACCTGCATCCTTACTATTGCTGGTTTTGGACCACAGTGTCTTGTGAAAATAATGAATCTTTCTGTATCCATTACTTCAACAATTTATACATTATATAGTATCGAGAAAAAAAAATCTACTTTTTGTCTGTGCTTTTGGGAAAAGTCTATAAGCAGCTCTGGTACATGTATGTTCACTACTCCAATATTTCTCTTCAAAATAGTTCAAAAAGAAGACAACCCACTTTTTTTAAAACCTTAATTAAAAGAAGTATCAATATAAATGGCACGTTACACAAGCCAGCAACTGACATTTCCATTGCATTAAATGTTAGAATCAATCTTTTAGACTTTTAACCTAAAGAGACAAAACCAAAACCAACCATCACCATGCAGTCTTCACCTGCAGCGTAGCAGGAATTAAGCGATGAAGCAGGCCAGATGACAGCAGGCAGCCCCTGAGCCTTACACCTTGCTCCCATGAGGCTGTGAGCCTTTACAGTACCTCCTATGGCTGGAGCAAGCTCTACTCCTGCTAGGAGGCAGCTGAGAAACAGAGGCAGCATACCAGGGCAGGATAGTATGGAGATTTCCTATCAGGATACTTGACAAACAAGCACAAGCTATGCGTGCCTACACATAGCCATATTCATGAAAGGACACATTCTACAGAGCATATTCCTTAGGACAGTCCTACAAGATACACCCCCACCTTATACAGCCAAAGACTAAATGTCACTAATGGCAATGGAGAACAGCTTGTGGAGCCTTGCCAATTACATTATCTTGCTGTGGCAGAAACATTGATGTGTATCGAGCACTTTGAAATGGGAAAAGTCCTGTCACAACACGATGTTTAAAAGGTACCAGAAAGAGTGAAAAGAAAAACTTAGTTTGCTAAAATCTTGATTTGTGTCCTTTCAACTAGGAGTTGCTAAAATTAAGTAGAATTATTAGATCATCCAGAGAACATCTCAATATTATAGGATATTTCCCAAAAGTACACTTTCAGTTACATTACCACACTGTTTCACAAGTCTTACAAATCTTGTGACCATCAGTTTTCTTCTGAAGATTAATCCCCAACCAACATTAAATGGAAAGGATCAAAACACACCACTATGATAAACTTTTTTTTTAAAAAAAACCTTACCAACAGGCCACTGGCTCACCTGATAATTAACCTAAAAATCAATAGACAGCAAAAGCTCCAGGAGATTAGCTTATACCAGTGATGAACCAGAACTCCACATTCCTCTTCACTGCACTGCCATAAGTTGCCTGCTGGCAACTTACTTAATCTCCCTGTATCTGCTCTACCTCTTTGAAACATAGGTAATATCTTCCTTCACTGGGGTAAAACGAGAGGATAGACTCCATCTGTTTGTGAAACATTCAGGCACTAGCAGGAGGACCAACACTACAAAATATCTGGAAAAAGGACTTGAAATAGTTGCTATCCATTACATTCATACTTGCATAATGAATATAGTAAAAACTCACATATGAATATACAAGAATTCAAACTGTCCAGCTTTGCTCAAAATCATGCCAAACAAGAACTTAGTTCCACAGCTTGACAGTCTTCTGCAAAAAGACATGCCTCACCCTCTTTGCCTTGTACTGAGATAGTCACAGACTGGTGAGTTGTTTAAGCATCAATGTAAGAATGATTCAAACAGCTTAGAATATACCAGTTTTGCCACCTCACTTTTTTTTTTAAACCAATGTAACATCTGCAGAAAAGCAGACACACAGAAGTAGTTTCCTCATCTGAACAACCAACTGGGTGGTAATGAGGAGTGAGGATCTAAATGTCTAGAGAGCCATGATGATTACGTCAGCTCCATTTTTAGCACAAGCCCCAAAACATGCTGACAAAAATGACAGAAGACATGGAAATACAGAAACAAAACTCTCAGGGCATTGTTTTGTACCAAAATAGATAGTTCTATTTTTAGGATTAAAAACAAACCAGCATATGTGTTGCTGAACTGTGACTGGTCTGGAAAAGGGAGTTCCCAGGCTATGCAAGACTTGTGAACCTCACCCACAATAAGGAAAAACAGGTTCGGTTGTTTTTAAAATCTGTTAGGACCAAGGGACCCTGTTAAAGGAGTTAAAAGTTTATTCTAGCATCTTATGTTGTCCCGAAGCTCTGTTTTATCTTAGTCACTTCTACAGTCTAGTCTTCCCCAAAAACCTCCAAAGCCAACCTCTAAGTTATTTCCTGCCACTTTTTCTTCCCTGAGTATGTCCATGAGGCCAGCACTCACACATACTGGAAAAGTGGTTTCCCCACTGTGCACTGCACAGAAAAATCCTCAACTCCTGAAAAACTTGGAATAAGACAAAAGTTGCCATATACAATCCCATATGACAGCAGTTTGCTGATTGGGAAATCAGTGGTCAAAAGCAGTATCGTAATATACAGCTGAACAAATGAAAAGAAACACTACACTTTCCTTCTAGCTATTACAAGTGTGCCTGGTAAGAAAATAGGGACGATGAGCAACTTTACTGGGATGAAAAGAGCCGGTAATATGGAATACTGTACCAGGTGCTTAAACAAAATTCACTTTTCAGGATCTGAAAAATATGAGGATCATAAGCAGCTCTCCCAAGAGCAGCCAAAATGCACACACAGTCTTGGGTCAGTGTTTAACAAGAGGCCACACTGAAATTCATTAAACCTCTTTGGACACAAAGCAGTGAAATCAAAAGGCATGGATGTTCAAATTGCAGCTCCATCTTCCTCCGAGCACTACATATAGCATTCCTTTGTACAACCTTGGCTACGAGCCCACTGGTTTCACCACTGAATGTGGAGAAGCACTGTAAAGCTTTTATATTTATGGAAGCACATTGAGAAACTGCCTGAGAAGTGCCAGCACATGTCTGAAATGCCACCAGCCCGTACCGTCTTAAAATCACATGCCACATTAAGGAAAGATTAATAATTAAGACAGGATTAAAACAGATCTAACAAACCCAATTTAATAAAGGAAATAAAATTATAAGTACTGCAACCTCTCTCCTTTCATGATGACCAAGTACGGTGCACCAGATCAGCTTTCAGCTCTGTACAAGGCTGGGGGAAGGGGAAAGACTTATTTAACAGTTGGTCCCATTTAGTCATACAGAGCTGAAAGGAGACAAATGGGTAATTTAGTGATGAAGAAACTCCAAAGACCTAGAAAAGCATGGCAGCCTCCTGAGATGGGGTTTGTCAAAAGCCTATTTTGGGTACGGATAGGGCTACAAAGCTGCTATTAAGCTTCAAAATCCTTAAAATAAGCCCATAAACTCAGAAAATATTTATCTGGAAGGGTGGCAGCCCAATAAAAGTTTTATGAATGTTTTAAAACTGCCCTGTCAAGGGGCTAGCTGCTCAGTCACCTCCCTCCCTCCTAAAAAACAACACATGCAAGAAAGCGGGCCCGTGTGTCAGGTTCCCAAGCAGGAATGACAGGGCAGCCTGAGAAATGGCCCTGGGCCTCCCATGCCCCCTCACAGAGGCTCGCAGAGCACGCGGGCCTCACTGCCTCCGACACAGTGAGCGGGGCCCTGCCACAGCCTCCCCCTTGGCAGGGAATGGGATTCTCTGGGAGCTGTCACCTCATTCTCTCGGAGACCTTCTCGTCCCCTCTAACTAGCACCTGCTGGGGAAGTCAGTATACATAAATAAGGGACGCCACAGGGAAATATGAAGGAAATCTGCTTTTAAAGTTAGCATTTCTAAGAGCACCTGGGGCATCCAGAGGTAGTAAGAACAGAGGGTTTGCACACCTCAGGTGGCCCTAGAGAGGTGGACAGTGGGACAAGGAAAGCCCACTTTGGACTTCCATGTATCCCCTTTTTTGTTAACACTTAAGACTGTACACTGAAAAAGGAAAATCAAGCTGATGTAATGCAAAGACAATTTAAGAACATGTAATTCATTTAACTGTGTGTGAAGCCTGGCAATTCCAGACAGAAGAGGGATTGCTGTTTCTCCTTCCTGCCACACATTTTTTCCTTTCCAATCTCCCCACCATCACCAAATCCCACACAAAGCTAGGCCAGAAGCTTGGCACTTTCCTCAAAATCCAAGGGACATTAATCATAGGCAGCTAAATCAAAATAGGATGGAAGATAAGAGCCAGTGACCAACGAAAGGCTCTTTCTAGCCAGCCACAGACTCTCACCACGCACATTCAAAATTGCTTCCATAATAATCACATCCTTTTATTAGCAACAACTTTCAGAAAAATGACCTTCCGTTTGTCCAGTTATTCTACTCTGCCTAGGCACAGCCATCCTGAATGTCTCATTTCTTTTTCAAGCAAAACATATGCAGACTTAAAAACAAAACAAGCAAAAAACAAACAAACAAAACCACCCCAGCCTTGCGGCAGAACAGAGCCACCCACCCTGAAGGCGGAGGTCTGACGTTCGCATAGGCAACAGAGCACACACGACCTGGGCCGGCGGTGGAGACGTGTAGCTGCGGCCAGTCCAGGGGATGGCTGGCAAGACAGATGTTTCCTGTCACCAGTGTCATGTTTGCATTACGTTACAGATTTTTATGTATTGTGTAACTCCACCTATCTTAGTGAATCGCCCATCTTGTAAAATTCTTTTAATTATGCTTATCTGCATTATCTAAAATCATTTACAGTATTATCATCTTGTTTTCAAACACTGGTTATAAACATTGTTACAACAGTTATTAGATGGGGATTCATATACATACACACATCCATATAATGCACAGAGATGTATAATTTACTTTACAACCACTTTGAAATGCTGTAATACAATTTTGTTTTCCTAATTTACTTCTCTACCAAAAGGGGGGAAAAAAAGACTAGACCAAAAAGAGGCAATCTGCCTTCCCCTGGGATCTCAAAGCAGCAATTTTCCTCATGATGGCACAGCACCATCTTGTACTTGAAGACTTGTTGGCCACTGCTTTCTGTGGGAGCAGAGCAGTCGCTGAGCCAGAGCTTGGCAGGAGTGAGTGCTCTGTTAGATTAAGTTTCAGCATAATGTTCTCGATAGGAATCGGAGCACCATCCCTAAAGTGCAACGGGAGGGTAAAACGCCAACCGTCAAGATGAATGGTTTGTTTTTATTTTTATAGAGATTTTCTAAACCTCAACTTTCACCTCTTAGCCCCCACCCCCTCCTGTTCTCAGTCACCTCCAATCGGCCATCTGTCTGCTTCATTTAATAGAAACCTATATTTCCTAGCTAATGGATGCATTTGGCTAAGAAGATAATCTCTTTGTGTTCGCTTCAGTTGTCACATTCCTGTTATCATATTAATACTGATTAAATACGAAACCCAACGTTTAAGTCAGACCCCACACATTATTTAAAAACGACAAGACATTCACATTTTGGCACTTTGAAAACCTCAGCCAGTGTGGAAACGGCCTCCCCCTCCAAAACACCTCACCTCTAAGCCAGAATGCCACCCATACGGATTTTTACAGGACAGGATACTTTAATAGTGCCTTCCTATTTGAGATCACCGGACAAAGTTCAGGTTTCCTGAAAAGCTATAGGACTAGTACAAACCTCTCCCAAGAAAAGTGACATTGCAGGTCAAGCAGCATGACTCTGGGAGTCAGAAGATGTGAACAGTCAGCACAGATCTTAGTGCCCTCAGAAACCTCCAGTGGCAACTCACAGCACTCATTTGTGCCTCGGTTTCCCCAATCTGTACGCAACAATCTTTTGCAAGTTGCGAGGCCAGTTTATTAATGTCCATTTGGGTCTTCATGGCTACAGACTGGAGGTGCTGCAGAAAAATGAAGTACAAATCACCAGATGTCAAATCAGTAAAAAAATTCAATAAATTCAGGGATTTAAGACAACTCCGTAACATTTTAAAAGCAGCCAGTCACACACATGATAAATCATACTTCTAATCCTTAACAAAGTCTTCCTCAAACTCCAGAAGAGCTCTACACATTGGATCTGCTGCAGTATAGTTCTCAGATGAATTTGTACTGTTCCTTTCTCACTTGTCATGCAACCATCACCAGCCTCTGTGGAAGATGAAGGATGAGATGCAATAGCCACTGAAATGAACCCCATGAGATATACACTGTAACTCGCAGCATTGTTCAACATTTATTTAAAAATTAGTGATGTTAAAAATTAGTAACATAGCTACTCGTTTATTCAGGATTTATCCTATTTGATTTAATGGAGTACCACTGCCAAGTCAATAGAAGCACAAATTAGTTAGAATTAACCTCAAAGTTCTGGTGAAATTAGTTATGTTACGTACTGATTTTCAAAATTGCAATTCAGTAAGAGCCTAAGTTACATGTACTGCTCATCTTTGTGTGCAAATGTCAAGTCTGAATACGTAAGCACAATTAGTTGCATACACTACATGTGCAAAGTATTTATGAGTTACTGAAGACAGACAGCATTCCATCCCCTCTGATTACACCTACCTTTCCTAGAGACCAGGTACCAGTTACACACGCTCCATTCAGCCTATACCTTTCCTAAAAAGGGATGCAACACCTCCTGAACAACTTTGGAGCAGATGAGGTTATACCATGGTCAGGAAAGCTCCCCTGAGATGTCACAAAGGCTAACCTAACCTTCTGAGATCCGTATAAACAAACAACAGAACATGGAGAGCCTTGAACCGAGGGACTGCTGTTTACCTAACCCCTGAACTGCAAAAGACATCAATCCCTGCCTTATTAAAGAAATGCATACGCTAGCCAAGCATGCCTGCTTGATCAGCTCTCTCCTGTTCACAGCTTCTCCGGGGTCGGAGGAAGTTCCAACAGGCCCTGTTCCATAAATAAAATCCTTCTGGCTGGCGATAACTAAATTGTATTAAGAGTGGCTCAGACAACTTCAATTAGAAATAATCGACAGGAGTGGACTAAAATACACTACATCAGTTTGCTTACAGCTGGCCTTCTCATTTTCCATCTCAAACCACTTCTAACTACCTGGTTCAATGAAAGTAGCAGGGAATACATAACATGCTTCCGCTTACTGTATGTGTAATCCATACGTATGTGTCCTGAAATCAAAGCCACACCTAATATATGAATAAAAGCTTAAAGTACAGTCAAACAGATCTCAAACAGGAGATTCCCAGCCATCAGGGAGCAAAACCAGGAAATTTCAGATTCTGAACACAGACTCTTCCCTCACAAGCTCACAAATTTCTCTCTCCTTACCCACACTCTAAAAGTCGTTTGTGTATATTACGCATTCCTCCTTTCTTCATGAAAATTAGAGAAAGTTATTCATCCAAATTCATTTGCAAAACAGAAAACTCTATAACATAATCTCCTTATGAATACCAGAATTATTTAAGATTTTGAGCTTTAATAAAAGACATTTAAAATCTGTTGTTAATCAACCTGAAAATTTTTTCCAAATGTCAAATAAAACTGATTTTTCCCCCCCTGCACTTTCAAGGAACAAGTGCTAAATGAGAATCACTCCTGCTTTTGTTCCAGCATGTTTACTCTGAAACCTAATCATATATTTAAGAGTAAGTACTAGTGAAATAAATGATGATCAACTGAAAAGAAATAGCCAAGTTATTCTGTTTTCACAGGTGTGAGAAATTCATTTGATTTTTCAACAGAATATATTGGCAAGTATTAAAAGATATAAATATCTTAGTATTCTCTCCAAAAACTTTGATTTCTATTTGGCCTTCATCATCTTGGCTGAGTTAATGGAAAAGGGTTCCTAAAATATTCAATTTTTTTTTTTTGTTAAGAGGAAAAGAATTGGAAAGATGCTGAGTCATAAAACTCAAGCTTAAGTCTCACTTAAAGTAACAAATAAAAACGATAATTTACTGAAGGAGTTTAGTTTTTCCAGGCCATATTGCATTTTCTCCATCAGCTTTGCAAATACTTGCACAATCTGCACAGCTTTACACAAGCAAAATCCAAAGATGTGGCTAAAGCTCTCTTAAAACCTCCCTTTTTACGATAAGACTGCATTGGCGTAATGTGGTTGCTCATCTCTTGTTCAAAATAGGTCTCATAACTCAATGCTCAGTCTCAGAAGTGCACGCACCCAAGATCCAGAGCGTGGAATACATGTGCCGAAGGACAAAAAGCACAGCTGAGCAGAGCTGTGTCTATTTAAAATTGGTCTTAGTTGTAAAGGCAGCCTCCCCTTATGCGTACCCCTTAGAACTGCCCTATTTAATGTGAGTTTGTTGACAATCAGAAAAGAAATGCATTTGCCTTTCACACATTCCAATACTAGGGTGGGGGGTTGGTGGTTTTTTTGTTTGTTTTAGATGAACTTTTCTGTCTCTCTGAACAGTTCTGGAGTAATAGGTGTTAATACCTTTTTTCCACCAACCAAAACTTCAATCCTGCTCTGAATGCGCACAATTTCAAGACAGAAAAAGAAAATAAAACAGCACACAACTAAAACCAATTACGTTATGTCCTCAAAATATTTACTTATAGAGCATAACAAGGAAAATATGAAGAAAAACTATGGAAAAAGAAAAGTCAGGGAGTGGGGAACCAGGCATCAGTTTCGACATGAACTCCAGAGGGACTATAATCTTTGTACATCTTCTCAGGAGGTACGTGCGAGAACAGTCGATTGTAATGAGCCATGAAAAGAAAATCCCTAGTTCATGATATACAGCCTGCTTCTGTCAGCAGGAACTTTCATTCTTTAGCACATTTTCACTCCTTGAAAATGTCTTCTTTCTCTCATGCCAGTAGTGCTACCTGGCACATGCTGCTTGGCATAGCCCATGCTACCAATATGCTAGCTTGAAAAGATAATTCATAGCAATCAGAATAACAAATGCATGTTCTTCATACTGTATTCACATTATAATACCAACCTGATGAGCTGATACATCAGGATTATACAAACAGTCCCTAACACATCCATACATTAACTGGTCAAAATAAAAAAAAAAAGGAATGTTACTCGTATTTCACAAACTGAAAACTGAGAAGGTAAGCAAACGCATTCAGAAGTAAACATATAGCTGGCAGCAAAGCCATGTACTGAATTAAAAATTCTTAGGTGCACAGCAAAAGACTGTACTATACAAACAATGTTCTTCATTTATATACAAAGGCAGACAATTTCGGATGAAACAACAAAGTAATTAAAGGGATGGCACAAGTCCATTTTCTTGGTTCAGGGTTCTATAGTTAATATATTTACTTCATAAAAACAAAGAGCAGCTGAGGCTGCTCTGGGTTGCGTGGGCAACAGTGGTTGGCACAGGAAGGGACTGTAGGAGTAAGAAGAGGTAAATGGCCAAATAGAGAATTGAGTGGGAAAGAACAAGTACAGAGGGATTAGGGTAACATCCGAAAATTAGTTTTAACAGGGAAGAACAGGTTCTCTGAATTACCAAACTGTCCTGATTTCCTAACCTGGAAGAGTTGGAGGGACAAGGGGGAGAGGAGTGGGGTGATTTGAGGGCTCAGAGGTTTAAAATAAACTATTGTGATAAAGACCGCAGCACAAACATAGGCAACATGGAATTTTTGTGATTGAAGTTACAACCTCAGATATTAGAAGACAGACCTTTCTAGGCAGGATGATGATTTTTCTACTTTACATATACCTTTTATTCCAGATATTAAGGACTTTTTGCAGCTTTTTTAAAATGGAATACTACTGTAGTTGGAAGCAGGAAATGTTTTTGTTGCTTATGCACAATATTACACAAAATCAAGTTACAGCAGACCCCCTATATCAAAGCAGGTCTATTGAAGCTCCAGTTATTTCCTATTCTTTATTAAACACTGAAATCCCTGTGTGAAAACACAAACCAAAGACTGCTTTACACAGACTTCCTTGAAATCAGTGCACATTATTAAGAAAAGCTATTTCTTGTCCCCAAACTCAAAACACATATCAACCTCTCAAGGTTAGCGTCCTTGTCGCAAGCCAGTTCTCAAATCCACTAAGCACTGGCCACTGTTCCAAGTCAATACTTCAAATAGCCTGCAATCTGCAAACCACAAAGCTCTATGCCTCCAGGAAGCCCTCATGGTGCATGTTTTTACTCAGACTTCAAAAAGGTATCGGAACAAACACTGGTGGAAAGGGAAGGTGAAAGGCCCAAGGGATGAACGGTCAAAATCAAGTAAATAAGCACAAACACTTTACAGAACAGGAGAGAAATTTCATTGTAAGAGAACAATCTGAATGCACGATCTATCCTTGTGGAGACATTTAACAGGATCAAAGTTAAATTATGTAAACGTTTGGAACATAAGTATTTTCCACCCAAATACAACAAAGCCATGAGCAAGGACTGTAACACCCAGAGATGGCAGCATCCCATCTTGCATACAAGAAAGTATAAAAAGATGAGGAAATAATTCCCTCTTTGGTAACATATAAATAAACTACAGACCCGGGAACGCAACCTAGATCTCATGGATCCCACTTCCTCACTCTAAGTAAGCAAGCAGGAGGGCACTTGGGGAAACTTGGCTGCCTGAGGTAAGACGGAATGAGTTCCTCACGAACAGCTCACCATGAAATCCCATGTTCTACCTGGGCACAGAGTACTGCACAGTCATCTTTCACTAAAACGCATAACCCTTCAAAACAAAACACCATGTCAGACATCTAAAAAAGTACAGGCAGCAATTACAAAACATGCAAGTCCCCAGCATACTTTTTGGCGCATTTAATGATCACTTAGAGTGTTGGGGTTTTGGCACTCCTTTGTACAGACACTGGTCCTGTAACTGAATCCACAGGGATCCTCTGAATCCCTCACATTTAGCTGTACTGACATCCACAGAGTCCTTAGCATAAAAAAAATCCTTTTCATTCCCAAAAGGACAGCACTTAACAACTGAGCGGCAGTGAACTTCCAACAAAAATGCTGATTTCACTTCTATCAGACAAAAAAGTTTAGTTATACTTCTGAAGAAACCATGCCTGGTCCCTTCAGCATTTTTTCCAAGGCACACACTGAAGCATCCCAAACCCGTAGTGGAAAGTATAAGGGTTCTTATGTTGAACTACATGAGAGTTAAACCAAAAATAGATATTCCCATTTGCTCTAGGAGAGGATAAGGTATTACAGGATTATTTTTTATTTTTCAGTGCTCTAAGGTTGTCTAGCCAAGCTGTACAGACACACAATAAAAAGTTAGCTATACTCTTAAGAAAAAATGTTTTTGCACTTGAAATTACAGTAAAAGAGTATTGAATTTGCAAAATGAAACACCTAAAAAGAACAAAAACACAAACAGAAGGTAGCACATGCATCTTGCTTGTGCATCTAGTACATAGCCCAAACTTCTGTAGTACTTCATGTAAATAAGAGCAATCACATTCCGTGCCATGTTCTAATACAAACTGTTTGCAATTTCAGCAGCATAAATCCAGCAAGGTCAAAATTAAGTGCAGAATTCGATCTATACAGAACAGGATATCTGGTCTGTAGTGACTTCAGCAAGTCTTCTCCACTTTAAGCATACAATATCCTAAATGACAATGCAGCAAAAGTTTTCAGACTTGAACAGTTTTATTTTGTAGTTGTCCATTTATGGAACTTCGCAACTATTATACAGGCAAAATAGGACAATTATTTTTTACAGGGGAAATAAACTTATTCATTTCCTGATTTTGAATATTTAATTTTGCCACCCACAAACATGGCTATTTTCCCCCTTTTTCCTTGAAAAAGGTAATCTACAGCAAAAGAACTCCATTTAACAGAAGATTTCCTCAGCATACTAGGCAAGGCTCATGATAGTCTGATATTGGCAGTTTATACAACAGCAATATGAAACAGATATTAGATAATTTGGAAAAGGTCACCGGATAGGTTAGGGGTGATGTGGTGGCAAATATGAGCTCAGAACATAGCAGCCTGCTCAGCTACATCAATTACAGATGCATCCTGCGAATGATCTAGACTATGCAATAGGGTCCAAGAAGCTTGTAGTAGTTGTAATTCTTCAAAGATCAGGAAAGCAGCAGCCCTAAACATGCAAGACGCTTCTTTTCTCCCAGGAAATGCAGCTTTCCACAACAGCTACGTTCCCCCAGAATAACAAAGCCTGGATTAACTGGAAAGACTTGTGACCACAAGAGACTCTACACAGAAGTAAGGTTATAATAAGCAGCAGCATTACCAGCTCTCAGTTTTACCACAAATCTCAAGATAAGCGCACTTCTTTTGAAATCTCAGATCCTAAAAACACGCAACTGAGTGCACATCTCAGTTTAAGTTATATATATATATATATGACAAGAGCTAGATACATAAGATTCTCCTAAGTCACCTGAGTTTAACTAAGAAAAGAAATAATCTTTACCTAATTTCTTTTTCTCTCTTTTTTTTCTTTTAAATCATTCTTTGGGGGCTTACCATTATGAGTACTTCAGAGAGCTGACACCTATTGTCACTGCCAACTGAAATAACTGCTCAGTTTCAAAATACTTGTAAAAACCCACACTTGTCTCCAAAGCTCTCCCCATGCTATCTGATCTACATTTGATCCTCAAATTAAGATAAACAAATTCTAACTATAGCATCTTTCCGTTTTGCAAAGGGACCTGAAATTTCATTTTAGGGTAGTAGAACAGCATTTGCTGTTCTTGAGGGAAGCCGGGGGGGAGGAAGGGAAAATGTCATTTAGCATGCCCTTGGAAAAGAATTTTGACAGCTAAGTTTTCTACAGCCTCCATCTGCAGAGGGCAACCTTGAGCACAGAGCTGGACTGGATTTTTTCCAGCAACAGCACTAGAGCATCCACAGGTCAGAAACAAATCCTGCACACCGCTAGCACAGCCTGAAACTGCTGGCAGAAACATTTGACAGCAAAATACAATATTACTGTGGTGTAGCCTATACCCAACACAAGGGCTTACACAGCAGCTGGACCTTCCTCCCCAGAAGCACTCACACTGCTATTTCACCTGGTACCTGATAATTCCATCATCAGCATCTGCATGATCCCAGAAGAGCAACCTGATAAATATATGCTCTGATGGCAATTTGAGATTCAAAGACAAGTCTTAACTTCCCACGGGTGCCCCACCTATGCTGGTATACAATCACCAACTACATCTCAAATCAATATTACAATCAATACATCGTCTTTCAAAACTCTATGATGAAAGACCTGGTCCTAAAATTCAGTCATTACAGTCAAGACCAAGATCTACTGATCTTACCATCAATGAGTCAGGCAACCAGTTAATAAATTAACACTTCCTTGACTTCTATTTTCATTCAAAAAAGGAATGTGCACAAGTCTTGACTTTGATTCTGCAAAAAACACTCTAAGGTCAATAAATCTGGATATTCAGCTCCAAAGGTCAATATGGGCTTACAGGATGTCACCACTTAAAAGGTAGGTTTGATTCCTTCAGGCCAACCTTTTTATATAAATGCAATACAAACTCCCAGTTCCTATGTGGTCACCAGGACTTTTACATTGCTACAGTTTAATCTGCTCAAGAGAGGATCATTCAGGGAAGTGATGCTTCCCTGGCAACAATCCTCTCCCAGCCTCTGTCCATACTACACTAGCCAACTTCCAAAAAAAAAAAGGAAAGAAGGAGATTTATGCTTGAAGTACCCCTCAAGGATTTTAGGTTTTGTTTGTTTTAGAGGGTAGGGGAAGAGAGACTGTGAAAGAACAAGCAGAGCTAATCTCCAGCTTTTAAATAAAACACAGCTACACAGATTTCTTTGCCCTTGGGCTTTTGTTTTTCCTCTTGACTGAAATCCTGCTCAGCCTCACCTGATACTGACAGGGATGGCAATCCACCAGACCCTTGCAGCCAACAATTTATTTTCTTTTATTAAAAGAGGAGCCAGGCTGGGCAAATATGGACACTAAATGTGCCTAAATTTCATTTGGCCTAAGAGAAGATTATCCTATTTTAATGCAACACAAGCATAGAATTCCAAGTGTCAAGATCTCCCACAAAAAAGTATGCTGCTTAGTGACAGAATGTTTAATTATTCTCAGTGCAATGAAAAGGTTTAGCCTGTCCCACTCCCGCTGATGTCAGTAGGAACTGCCCTCCAAATTGCAAAGCTGGGAATATGACATTTATTTACAGTTGACTATGTAAAACTCCTCTCCTACACTTGTTTAAAAGAAACTAACTAATGCTCCACAAGTGCCAGCTGTATTGGTATGCGGGGAGGTACCTGAAGAAAGCAAGACAGCACCTCAAAAAAAAATAAAAGCACAACACAATTTAGGTGTTTCTAAAAGGGAAATTATGAGAAACCATGTGATATACATTATTGTCCTGCTGCATTTTTCCATCTCTGCATAATTCCAATTTCACTGATATTATTTAGCCTCTACCTGATTGCCTTAAGTGGAATACTAAAAAAAATAACTGACTTGAGTCCAGCTTATAAACCCACACTTTTTAACTGGAATTGAAATTATGCAGAGCAGTGCTGTTCACCTACAGTTCTTACATCAAAACTTTCCCACTGGTATTAACTACTTTGTAAGCCAGCGTGGGATCCTATCCAATGAACAAAGTATGCGACAAAATATAAAAACACCAAACTACAAAGACATACCTTTCTCCACAATACACTAAGGGGGAAACATATTTAGCATTTCTACCCTTACTCTCACATATAAGAATGAGGGATTCTCAAGAATACGGCACACTGATTAATTCTTACCACTTTTTGTCATCTTATACCACCACTGCAGAATCCCAGAGCCATTGTGTCTCCTGAACTAAGCAACACATCCATACTGTTACTTCAGAGAGGACTTTCATGGTGCATTCAACTCTTCTACCAAGGCAAGCAGTAGAAACAGTGAAAACGGGCTTGCTCTCTCATATACAATAACACTTATAAACGAAAGGCAGAAAAAGTTACCAGCAACAAAAGACATGGTCACAAACAAGTCTGTCTTCACGTGTTATAAGAAACTTAAAACTACCATTATCACGTACAAGTACAAAGAACAGCAAAGCAAAAAAGCTTTTATTCTAATTTTCTCCTTTGTATCTCTTCTTACAAGAAGTGTGCATTTTATTACATTTAAATTTGCTCAATTCAGAAATGTGTTCAGCTGTTATGAATTTCTTAGATATGCACTGCTTCTTTCACATTAAGAAATAACGTAGCTTTTAATTCATCTCGTGTATAGCAATTTTTACTGTATTGAGTCAAAAAGAGAAAAGAATTGCAGTCAAACACACCGCAGTGCATCAGAAAGGATGAATACTTTACTAGCAACTAGACAGTAAAGACAGACAGAAAGGAAAGTGAACTATGCCTAAGATATATCACATTTGTTCCAATTAGATTTAAGAAGTCACTACATTTTTTGATAATTAAACACAAGACAAACACAACATGTCAAAACCAACAAAATGGGCATATCTAGAGGCAATCTCTTAAAAGATGTCATGAGACTTATCAAGCCACATTATGATTTTGCAAACCAGGTAGAGTTTTACAGGGTCACTTTCTGGGCGAGAGACAGTTAAACAAAATCCACAATTAGCAATAAGTTATTCAAACGATTCACTGAGCTTTCCTCCGAATTTCTTATCAGCTGGCATGACATTCCTAGGTGCAACGTGTGTTGAAATAAGCATTTTCCAAAGACTGTCATTGTTAGCTTTTTGTATTCCTTCGAATAAGACGCTTAAACATACAGTTCCTGCCTTTCCTAACTTGTTCTTGATTTCAAAGGTGAACAATACTTTTCACTCATTTACATTGACTATATAACAGTGTTCCCACTAACAAATAGAACAGCTGCCACATATCACCCACCTCAGCAAGAAGCACCTCATCAATAGCTCACTCATACAAATACACACCCACCTGCATTACTTACGAAGCACAGTACTTTGAATTTGCTTTTAAATTGTTTTTTAAGCAGCTTGTTAAACTAGACAAAATTCTGTGAGTTCAGAAATTGTCCCCCTCTTTATGCTGATCACACAACCAGTGCAGAAAGTAAGCATCACTATCAATTAACATGCCTTGAAACTTTTTCCACAGTTAAAACAAAAATAGCTCCACAACCTAGCTCTACAGAATAGCAGGTATGCCAGCAAATGCAGGAGGCGGGGAACCAAAACAAAACACAAATACTGAAAAACCCACAACACAACAACAAACAACTAGATGCCACTGCAGTCTAGGAAGTAGTTTGTATCTTGTCATTGAGGCAAGAGAAGTGTGCTCAAACAAAAACAGAAACCAGACGAAAAATACATTGTCCTTCTATTTTACACCACTTTGTTGTTTGCCTGTTTTACCCTGAAACAGGCACTAGCAAACATCTAGGCTTATCTGCACATGAGTATTCTCCAAATGGAACTACACCACCTTCTTCTGCAAAGATGATCTGGCAATGCAAGACATATCCACCAAGTAAGATCTCTCAATAATCACGTTACTCTTTGCTTTATTTCATGTTACTAGCTTTACTTCTACCTCCTTGGACCACCCTAAGGGATTCTTCTTCATTATGTTCTTCAAATACTGGCAGATAATCGTATCTCCCACTTAGACATCATTTAGCCAAGTTTCATGCGTTTCTTTTCATCTTCTTTCCCTCATAAATCAATTCCTTCACAGCCTCTTCAGCATTCTTGCTGCTCTTTCCTGAACTTCTTCCAAACTGCTGACATCTTTCAGTGACTGAGGAACTTCCAATTGCATGCTGTACTCTAGATGTGCTTTTTGTGCTCTAAAGAAAGATAATTAAGCCTTTTCAAGAAATATTAATGCTTCAATTCTGGACTAAATCTAAATCAGACTTCATAGTTTATTTTTTTTAATAAAACAGATAGTAATTATCCCCATTTTAGAGAAAAGCAGAGAGAAGTATCTTAATTATTGCTGCACACAAATAGTGCCAGAATAAGAAACAGATCCGTGTTCTGCCATTCCCAGCTGCAATGTCTGCCAAGTTTCAGCCCACAGACAACGTAACACAACGTTCCCAAGCTGTGATCTATAGGCAAACACAAGCCATTTCCAAGTGACAAGAAACAACACTTGGACAGCCCAACACTTCCCTGCATGAGCAGGCACAGCGCTGGTGGACATGGGCACCAGCGGGACCAGAGCAGCACATGCAGCACCGTGCAAGTTGTCGTGCTTTGCTTTTACCTCAAGTCATCAGGATACAGGTTTCTGATACATCTACCTGATTTTTATTGCTTTGTAGAGGTTTATTTCTAAAAGGAGCCCTCAGCTATCACAAGGTTAACTCCCCAAACAAGCTATTCAATTCCAGAGGTTAAGAGTGGTTTCAAAGACAAGAATGACCGACTGCCAGGCTGAGGCAATTCAAGGCAGTTTCCAACTTGCACATTTCCTTCCCTTCCCTCCCACTCCCTGATGCATTTGTGAAGGAATCGTGGAGAAATAACTTCAGGAAAATTAGAAGGAGCTCTTCACAAAAGATATCTGTAACAGACTACATGAGGGGAGGCAAGGCTGAAGAATGAGGGAGAAGGGAGAGAAGAATTGGACCATTTAAATTTAATAAAAGACTAGAAAACCCACAAACAGGATGCAGACACATTAAAAAAGCAACACTGACCTAACAATGGAATGTGAACTGCAGTTGACTTAAACAGCATCACAGCAATAGCCCTCCCCCTACACACACATCTCTGCAACCCTTAAAGAAACAGTTTACACCCTTCCAAGTTCTGTTTTCTCCTGTGCTAGCCACACTTTGTTAGATAGTCTTAGTTTGAGCTGACTTAGCTTATTGCCTCTTCTTTCCAGATAGCAACAGTACCTGTATTTGACCCAGATTAAAGAAAAGCAAACGAAGTTGTATTATTCTGCCTGCCTTACAGAGGTGTTAAATTCTAGTATTCTGCCTACATATTCTTACTGAAAGAACGGTAGAGCCCTCTGTTTCACGGTCTGCTGTTAAACATCAGAAAAGTAGAACCAAGATTAGATAATGAACACCTTGGTGAGAGGTATCACTTCTTCCTACATTAACTCATATACAGAGCAAAAAGTAATTTTCTAAATCTGTGTACAATTTTCTTAACATGACTGCTGATCTGCAACTATAGTTCCTGCTTACCATCCACAAAGATGACGGACTCATTAGGTTTCTCCCTGTCTCATGAAGAACAGTTTCCTCCATCCAATGTGTGGAAATGCCAATGTAAATGGCATCCTCCTGTTCTTCCCTTTCATCATATTTATGCCTTCAGGGGAGAAAAGCTACCAAGAACACTAAATTTTTAGACAAGCTTTCAACTTGATTTTCAGCTTGAACCCTTTTCAGTGTTAAGGTCACTTACACATCATTTCACCACCTACCTGAAAGCATCCATCTCAGTGAACGCTTAAAAGCTTCTCTATAATAGAAAACAAAGTACATATATGCCGGTTACAACGTCTTTCTTTAAATATGCACCATGCTTATTAACTAGGCTCTCAGACGTATTTGCAGAATCTAGCATTTGGTGACAAAACTGGAATTACAGATAGGATAGAAAATGGAAGTCTTTTTGCCTAATCAGAAATTCGTATCTTCCAAGGCAAAAGAGAGGATATTTGCTGGGGGTCAAAATTAGCGCATTTGCATCAAGTTAAACTGAAAACAGTCCACCTTTGGCAAGAAATCAGGAAGCTTCAGTTTTCTCTGTAGATCAACTACTGTGTGACTATTTGGTGTCATAGAACATGACAAATTTCTTTTTTCTACTTGTACAACAATAATCTTGATCATCTCCCTAAAAAGGGTGGAGAATTAACTAGTTGCAAATGGGCTGAAAACACCAGAGAAACAAAGTACTACTAGTATATTTAAAATCTTATCCCACGATTTGAGTTAAATGCAGCACCTATTGCCTGTTGAAAAGGATCAGAACAACTCTTCTACTTTAAAAAAAAGCAATAGTAATGACACAAACTCTAGCATGCATCATTCCGCACGCTTTAAGCTAAGGAGGCATAAATCCTTGCTGTAACTCTCCAAGGATGAAAAATACAGCACTATATAATATCATAAAACCAGAAGACAAGAAATAAAAAAAAACTCAAGTTCTCTAAAAACTTATTTATCAAAGTGCGTGCAGTTTTTGCTTGAAGGCAAGATAAGTAGTAACATGCAGAACAGAGACAAGTTAAGGAACTTGCATCCAGTATGTGCTATTTAATAAGAAGCCACAGGTAAAAACGATTGCAGGGTTGTTTTCCTCTGTTTGGTCAGAAGGGTCCTGGAAAGAATTCATATATATTGAGAGATTTCCGCAAACCTTCCCGGGCAGAGCATGATTTCTATATTACTGACACTTAACAAGAAGTCATTTTGAGACCTCAGTCTATTCACACATAGGAGATGTGGCTTCAGGCCATTGAGTCTCGTAATACAAGTCATAGTCACTATCATTTGATTAGAGGAGGCAAAATCCACCAAACTATCAGTAGTCCAACTGGTTTGGAGCTGACACCACTAACTTCAGGAAACCATCGGAAACATTCAGACCTGCAACATGGAAAGATCATCTAAAATTGACATGGATTAGAGTATATCAGCTGGTGAGCACCCACCTGGAATTCGGATTTTAAATTTGCCACTTTGTCCAAAACCACCATCTATTACTCCATCTTCTCCTGTAGATAGTTTCACTTTTAGACCCACAAAAATCTGGATGTTTGTTTCTTTTTTAAACAAAGAACGACCAATCACACTGTAATCATCCATGACCTGCAAAAGAAACAGGGCATTATGAATCCACAATCTAAAGCGACAAGAAAAATTATACCTATGAGATACATTGGTGACTATCATTGTGCCCTTGGAAAACCATTTATCCCCAAATGAACAAAAAACCTCTGGATGAGTAATCTAAACTGGTGTGTTTACAGCAATTAGTGTCCAAACTACAGAAGACTACATGAATTAATATTATTTCTGCTTTCACCTCCCTTCTTTTAATATAGAAAGACTAAACCCTGCATCAGAACATGCTGCAGAGATTTTTATTAACTAATCTCTTTTCTGCTTTGAAACCTTTCCATACAAGTCACTTAAGAACCTATGCTCGCTAAAAGTTTATTCCATTACTTATCCTACAGCTAAGTACATTATCTCCTACATAAACATTTCTCTTAGCTCCAGAACTGCACTCCAACAGCTACACTTTAAAAGAAATGACAATTACCCAGAGTTTCTAAATACAGCCTTTTAAGCATTCACCTTTACAGACATGTTGATTTGTTAAACTAAAAGCCTCATGACCATTGTATCCAATTTTAATTTCAAGGTTTGTAACCCAGTGGGAAGAACCATTCCAAGTTTGGATTCTTAATTAAGCTATCAGGAACACGAGGCAGCAAGGTTGGCAGGTAAGGCAAGATAAACAAGCCTCCCTCAGGCATTACAAAGTATAAGGTGCAGTCAAGTGAGCCTAATCCTGTAGGTGTGAATATCCTTGTATACCTAATGTCTGGAGTTACTCTACCTCATAGCCACAGCAAGAGCATTTATTTATTTATCAAAAGAAATAAGGGGGTATTACTTAAATCTTCCTATGATTTTTTTTTTTGTGGCAAAAGTTGCTGCTCTTCCTCATATCTCAGGAACAATTTTAAGTTAAACATAGGGTTTTCAAAAAGCAAAGTAATTTAGAATGGTCAAGAGCTGTAACCAACTTTGAATATTCCCTTTATTCAGTTTAAATGACGACTCAAAGTGTTGCAGATTTATTAAGCTGCTCTTCCTCCCTGAAGCCTCTTCCTCAAACAGGAGTGCATATACACAGATTCAAACCCCTAGCATTCTTCTTATTGTTATATATGTATGCTTCTGTTTTAATGCCAAACAATCTCAGTTCAGTGTATGGCACTAAATCTAACATCAGAAATTTAATTTTTTTGTTTGAAACGGGGTTTACTTGCTCAGCCGTAACCAGCACTGGCAGCACCTCACCCTGCCCCAGACCACATGCATGCACAGGATGGGAGATGCCTGCAGCCCTTCTTTCACCTGTAGATAACGACAGCACCAGTAGCTCTGCTTTCAGCAGAGAAAGCCACAGACAGAGGCGTTCAGACATCTCGACAACATTCGCTGCCTGAGTATCCGTTCCTCAACTTCTACCGAAAGGTTAGGGTTCCATTCTTTTTTTGGTGTCTCCCGGCCCCACCAAACTGCTTCAAAACACCTTGTGAACCATTAATGGTCATACCACTGCTTGGCAACCTCTTGCTTAAATTTAAAACTGAATAATGCCTTTTTTGAAAGTGACTGATATAGGTGGGGGGGAGATAAGCTTTCAGGCACAGTTGCCTTTCTTTAGGTCTGAAGCAGCAGACTATCAGAAAAAGAAGCTGTTAATTCCAACCTGAAGCTGCACTTACATTCTCAAAACATTCATCATTTTTCCAATTGTATAAGGTGGTCAAATAAAAATATTACTTCTTCCTATAAATCTTTTATTCCTAAAACAAGAATTTCAGACCTGAACACCCCTCCCCTCCACTGCCGGCTACGTGCTTCTTTCCCTTGTGTTCAGAACACAGACATTCTCTCACACTCCAATGAGACTCTTCCATATATCTGCTATTTCAGTAGCTATCCCCCAAAATGGCCCAGGAGGCCAACTTTAGACAATATAAACATCTTGTATTTTTCCAAGAGTGCTTCAAAGTTACCTTTAACTTACTTAAAAAGTGCAATACAAGGTGAACAATCATACTCTACCAGCATGGTTCAGTTTAGCCTCCCCAGTAAGGTTGTCAGAAAAAAAAACCTCAGAACGATTTCTGTGAACAAGCATTACAGGCATCATGTATTTCTGAATAAACCAGTAATGATACCTACAGTTAATAAATGCACATGATGATTATAACAAAAACAATATCTATCACTATTTAAGCATGCCATACTCAATTCCCTCTTAGTTTTTTGAAAAAACTTTTTTTTTTTTTTTTAAAAGTCAGTGTACTTTTTATGGTCTTGCCCTTGTACACACACTCCAGCAAGGTAATTGAGGACTCCAGCCGCACTGATCCTTTCACCTGGCTGGTCAACACATTCAGGAAAAAAAAATCCCTCCTTTAGCCAATTGTTACTATTCTGCCCATATCCCCATTATTCCTTGGATATTTGTATACACCATTAGAAAAACAACAGCTTTAGCAGTGCTGAGATAGTAAGCAGTGAGCAACTTGTCTGAGTGCCTGCTGGGAATAAAACCCTTATAACGTGAAGTCTCAGTCCCCTACGCTAAATACCATATGCCTCCACCCCAGATTGGCCTATGAGCAATTTACCCCTGAAGATGACTAAATAGCAAGATATCAATAATGTAACAAGAACTAAAGTAACTGATCAGTCTTTGCAATAAGATAAATCAGGGTAGAGTTTGGAGATAATTGCTACGAAGGAAACCTCATTTTCTCAATTTTAATACAATTTTATAAAAATAAAAAAATTAAACTTTTTAGTCTTTGTTTGTAAAAAGCCACAGAAGCGCATGTTGTTCTCTCCGACTGAAACTCAACACTTCCAATTACTTTACCAGCAATTTACCTCCAATTGCTGGATTTTAAGTTAATCCCCTCTGAGTTCTCAGAACATCTACAATGGCAATCGCTTTGCCTATTAGCTGAATAGCCTTTTGGGAGATCTTTCTGCTTTTCTCTCAAACGCTTTTTTTGTTATAAAATATTATTAACTTAAAAAGCCAAATGCCGCAAAGACAGTAAGGGATACACAGTCTGCTCCGAAGCAGCAGCAAGGGGCCTAGCAATGAGGGCAGACTAATTTTATTAACTTGAGGGAAACTTCAAAAAGCTTTAGGGCTTTAATGCCAGACAGAGACGACCCCAAAAGTCAGTTTAAGTGCTGCATAAACAAAGGATTAGGGCAAGAAAAAGCTGAAGGCTCCTTGCATTTCTTGTTTATATTGTCATATGACCTAGTGGGAGTGGGAGAGGGCTGCCTCTCTGACTTTAATCCCCCATGGTGTACAGTGGCGTTTCAGTTCACTGACCTACATTACGATAATATTTTTTTAAATTTATGGGCAGAGGTGCAGCATCAAACTCACTTAAGGACTTTAAAAAAGAAAAGGGTGGGGGGGGAGAAATACTCAGAAGAGAAAATTTTCTGGCTGGTAGAGTCTCCCCCTCTCACTTAGGTTAGATCAGCAGCTTAGAAAGGGATTTCAAGTTCAAAGGGAACGTCTCTGTTACTCTTGTTTTATGGCTTAGACAGAGGACACAATAGCACTGAGTTTATGAAATATCCCTTCCCACTTGGCTTTTGTGTTTGCAGGAAAAAAGTAAATAGTACTTTATAACCATACGTGAAGTATGTGCATCTCTGGCACATAACACTTCTGCTAACACCAAAAAGTTCACAGAAAAAAAAATAAAGCTCCTCACACTCTCCAGCTAAGCAGTACTTATGCTACAGTACATTGCTTGCAAAACTGCAGTTAGTTACACGTACTGGCACCCAGCACAAACCATAGGATAATGTCAAGGAAGAACTATGGTATTTCCCTTTGAGCAAGGATAGCAAGCTCTACCGCCTACCCTGTTAAACCACCCTCATTTTTAAGAAAACTTAGAAAATACTGTCATCTGAACACCCTCTCAAACAATCCATCACACACATTTCGAAGGCAAATAACTCCATGTCTTAACACAACTGGAAAAAAATACGGGGATCAGAATCAAAGCACACACCCACAGAGCAAACAAGCCACTGCTATAATGAGATAATAAATAAGAAAAGATTTGAGAAAGTAAAATATTAAATTATGTAAATAATACAAATATAAATAAATGAACACTAGAAAGAGACAGAACAAGACAGTAACCTTTTCTGATTTAACTTAAGATAATATGGTTTTCAATTAGCAAAAGAGATTTTTAAAATGATAAAAACATCTGAGGAATATCTTCAGCAAACTGAAAAAACTATCCGTTGAAACCAAAGCAGAAAATAGGAGGGGAAAAGGCACAAAAAGAATGTAAGCTTAAAACTGAAAATACCAAGTATTTTTATTACTTTTTTGTACTTTTTCTAAAGTACACTTGAGATGTCATCGACATGATCAGTAACAGCTCATTTGTTTCTAGAAGAAGTTTCAGAACTCTTCCTGTTTCTGTCAGAAATGTGAATATTTTGGAGGCTGCAAATTCCTATTCTCCTTTTTCAAAACGTGGGTTCATGCATTCAGAAAATGGCTGTACGGCCGCAAAAGGAACCAACAGGATTTCACTAACAACTGGGTTTGCAGCTTTTTTGAATCTCCAAAGACTGTTCTAGCTTTTAGCTCGTTACCAAGACCTAGGGGAAGTGCTTGGTACAAAGAAAGATTTGGTCAGCCACGTTGTTTCCTTAAGAGCTTACATCACAGTAAAAGTATTAGAGGCTTTTCTTTCTGAAATTCCCTCCAGCACTAGAAGCTTTTTGTTGCATGCAGTGCTCTAAAGACCTTCTCATCATCTTCTAAGCAAACAGACTAAACTTCCACCTTCAAACATCCATCCAGGATAGATGAGAAGGTTCATCTCCTCAGTACCTCCTGTCTCGTTACTGCTGCTGAAATAGAGCAAGAACCCACCACACGGATGCCTCCACTTATCCGTTAACTTTCAGATGTTTGCCCCCATCTCTCCCCAGCTTTCTCTGTAAATGTGCAATTACATTTGAGAATTTCTAACAAGTGGCCATAAACACCCTTCCCTTTCCTGAGCATTTTGCTACTGTAACCCTGTTAAAACCAGTACAGTAGCGGAAGGGGAGTCTATTATTGAGCCAGGCCGTAAGTGAATGACAACTGCATAACCAGGCCTGACTGAATTTAAACAGTGGCGAAGGCAACTTGCACTGTAAAGGTACGTAAGGACATTAGCGCCCTGTTTGTACCCTGCGCATGCCTGGAGACACCAACACCAACTAATACATATAGAGCTTTTAAAATTCAACCTGGCTTTGTAGGAAGGATGCAGAGAAGAGACTCCCAAACTGGAGAGGGCTCCTGGGCTGTGGTTCTGATCAACCAGAAAGACTTTGTTGGTACTTCCATGACTGAATGCTCAGATGCTTTCTTCAACTATTTTGAAGTCTTTTAATATGGCAATCTCTGGTTCTGAGGTTTTAAACACTCAAAAGGAAACATCAGTGAGACACAGCAAAGTTCATTTTGGACAATGCGTAATTCTGGTGCATAGCAGTAGGTTAACGAGCACAGTGATAGTAATTTGTTTCTAAAGGAAACTGCCCAGATATAACCTGGGGGAGGTCAGAGAGGAACAGAGGCTTACAAAATCCTCACCAGAAATTAAGCAGGCAATGAGAACAGGCCAGCAAAGGGCCACCCAGCACAACTAATGGTGATGGAGAGGTAACAGCTGACTCAACAGACTTGTATCCCGCTCTGAAGACACCACATGGACGTACAAACATCCCAAGTCTCCCCCCTCCTCTATCTTTCCCCAACTCCACCAGCACATGGACTCTCTACCCAAAGCCCAGCAAGTCCATCATCTCTCTTGGATAACAGTTTTCTTCTGATGTTAGGTTAATACAGTTTGTGATATCAAGCCATACAAGTCTGTGCTACGCTACTGAACGTTTGTAAGTCAAATCCTACTGCAGGTATACAGTAGAGGGATGGTTACAGTTCAGTAGTATGTGTTTTTAGTTTCACTTTACCTTTTTACTTTAAAAATGCCTAGGAAATTACATTTATATAAAACCTAAGTTATTTAAGTTGCAGAATTGAGCACTTAAGTTAAGAAATGCCAGATGTCCATACAACCTTATTCCTGTCCCTCTTTGATATGCCCCACGATATAGTCTTTACATGACCACATCCAAAAAAATTCCACAGGAACCCTGCCTTATTAAGTGCACAGAGTAGAGGCACAGGGGAACAGAATTAATGTTGCATAGGCAACTGTAAATCTGGTATTTCCTAACTTTCAAGTACTTGATTTTGCAACCTAAGTAACATTCTTAATTTATTTTTGTATCCAATAAATAAAATGGTGTATTGGTTGCCTTGCTGACAAACCGATTCCCCCACAGGTGACTCTTACACAACCTTAGAAAAATCAAGACCAGCTGTCCATACACTTGTAAGATCCAAAAGCATGTCTGCATTTTAAATTTAATAATATAAATAATAACTGTAGGTGTTACTCAAACCTTGCAAACTTCTACTACCCAGTCATGTGGAGCATGCCATTCTTTTGTTGGTGAGTGAACAAAATACCAAGTTGTCATATGAGTAAGCAAGCAAATTCCATGACTTCGCTGGTATACTTACGACAAATTCATTAAACTGTTAATCCATATGTTGTGTCAGTCAGTAAAAACCAGCACTCTTCTCAGCACTGTTTAACAAAAATAGTATTTCTGTTTAATGAGCTTACAGCCCTCCCTTCCCCCACTAAGCTTCACAAAACCTTTTACTCAAAAACAGAACAAGAGCCAATAAATAAATGCATCTTTTATATTCTTATTTTACAGTGCTTTTTAACTAGTGAATGTGCTGTGCACTTTTATTCACCTGACTGCCTTCATCTCTGTATTATTACTGTATTTAGCATACCATCAGCAGCCAAGCAGAACCAAACAAACTCATGTTCAGACTTCAAAGCAGGAAAAATATTAATTGTGGCGTCTGCATGTTTACAGTAGATGGAGTGACATCCACCACTTCTCCCAGCTACAGTCACAGAAGGTTCTGCAGACAGCCCAGGTCACTGCCAGTGCCTGCACGCAGCACTCAACTTGTTTTCACTGTTCGGTTTGGTCTTAGGCTCTGCCTATGCCCACATTAGTCCGCACCCCATACCAGTCACCCAAGTTTTGTCTTCAGAAGCATCATTGCTTGGCTCATTCACTGTCTTACTTGCTATCCTGCTGGAACTTCAGTGCAGCTGTACGTAAATAGCAGATGAAGCATTAACCCTAATAAGCCAATGAAACATCCCCTATCTAGAAGTAAGCTAGGTGGAAGAATTGAACGAACTACCTAGGCAGATAAAATTTACTTCTCTTTGTTCCTAGTGGCACTGCAACCACATAACAGAAAATGCAAGGAACAGTATTTCCAGGACAAATACTTGACTTGCAGTGCGTGGGCACAACTCTGTGAAACAGATTCTGGTATTACCAATATCTGGAAAGGATTTGGTGAAAAATGTACCAAAATTGCTCTTACATGACCCTCTCCTCAGGAATCTTCCCAGAAAGACTGGCGCACTCTCTCTTTAACAGAGCCCCTCGCTCTCCAAGCGAGGACAACCTCCCCCGAAGCTAGGCCTCGCGCCCTAAGCGAACCACACTGGATGTTCCCCCTTTATTCATGGACAAGTTCATTTTTCCCCTTTCAGCAGTTTGGTTAAGCACATGGCTGAGCTACTACAAACTTGACTTGTACTCTGTAAATTATATGTTGGTATTTTCAGTCATAAAAAGCCATAAGGAATTAGAAGAGAAAATATGGCTGATAACTGTTACAGGTTTGTTTTTTTTTTTTTTAAAAATGCCATTTTCACAACCACTGCATTTCAAAATATCTGATCAGGAACACCAACTCACTAAAGAATAGTCTGGGTCATTGCTGGTAGTCAACAAATTTAAATAATATTTTCTCACAAACTTCCTGCAGCTGCTTACTAATACTTGCGCACAATCTCATCCCCTCTTCAGAAAGGCCAGAAAGATCTGGTAAGTGGTGGTGACAAAGACCTTCCATTCGACCGCCCAAGAAACGCACTTCCTCTGACACAGCTCATTATCCTACTATAAGACGAGAGGAAATGAAAAAAACAATTAAAAGATGCTGACAGATTTTTTTTTTTTTTAAGGTGTTCCATTCAGATGCTCTGCCACTGATAAAAGTCTTCCTAACTTTTACCCTGCTTTCACATCGTGCTCCTGCAACAATACTTTTCTCCTTGGGGACACTTAGATCACACCAATATTCAAGCAATTAGTAACATCTTGTTGTTAAGCAATAAGTGATCTGTACAACTGAGTGTGCTAGCTACATGATGGCCTCAGTCCCTACAAGAACAAGTTCAGTATGAAAACTCACTATATCCAGCAACCCATGAATCTGGGAACAATGTGGCTGTGAATAAGGACTAGGACATCCGATGGCTGTGACACATGAAAGGAAATTGCTGAACAAACAAGTGCAACTTGATTACCATCAAGTAAGCAAAGCCTAAAAGCAAGGCAAATAATAAGGAAAAATGCATGAAAACTTTGAAATACACAGAATTCATTCCTCTTAATGTCAGATTAATACAGAAAAATTATCTTTAGGAAGGACAAGCCCATTCTCATAGAAAAACATTGTTATGCTTGAAATAGGAAAATCACAGCTGAGGTATGCGTTTATTTTCACTTAACAAGCTTGAAAGTGCATAAGGTGCAACTTGTGCTCTGCAAACAAGGCAGACAGTTTTCCTTCTCCTTTTGTTTCTCCCACAGAACTACTGATTTACGAGCATCTTCCACAATAGGACCCTACGAAAACCATCTTAAGATAAATCCTGCTTGTGCAAACACTTTTCAAAACAGGCAGAATACCTGAGTCATGCAGGAAAGCATGATGCAGTTCTACAGTTCACTCTTCAGTTGAAACTCACTGCATTCAACCTACATGTCATCCATGGAAGCCAGAGAGCAAGTAATGAGATAAACAAAGGATTTATCTCTGGAACTGACTAACTGGTTCATGAGTCACACTGGAATTAAGCTGTGATACCGCTTAGAGGTAAAATTCAGAGGAAGATACTTCAGAGATGGTTAGAATTAACACAAGTCTCTTTCCCCTTGCAGAACTGAGCAGGGTAGGTTTGTGAGCAGCCTGTCTCCAGAGGCACGACCAAGGACAACAGTTGCTGTTTATCTTCATAATTTGCTTGTCTGACTCCAGGGGCTGCTGACCTGCCACAGCTTCACAAGCCCACCCTCACGACCTCTGTTCCAAAGGACAAGCTTTCTTCACAGCATCTCATTTGACATTTTTCCACCAAGACTCCCACATCACTCTCCTTAAAGCAACGCTGGTGGTCACAATAGCACTCTCTGCCCTGCTTTTACTTTTTTTTTTTTTTTAAAATCATTACAAGCCACTTATTACCAGCCTAGCACTTTTTGCTATCTAAAGTACATTTGTCATGTCAGTCAGCCAACGTTTTGCAAAATAAGGTGTCCAGAGGGCCACACTCTCTGCCTCCACATAGCCACGCAAGAAAGCACTCTTGCCAGAAGCTTCCACTGCACTTCTTCTCTCTCAAGTCCCCTCCACATTAGGGAACTGGACTAGTATTTCACATCATTTTTAAGTCATCAAGTTAAGCAAATACAAACCTTTGCAAAGGCCCTCTTCTGATTTTCCTTAGAGCTAACTCCAAAACAAATCTGGCTTAAAGCAAAACAGGACCATCCACGCTCTTCTGCAACAGTTTAATCATATCAAACACAATAATAACCCCAGTTTGAATCGCACAATGTTTTCATAACCAAAATACAATTCTAGCATGGGTGCAGACCCAAGAAGTTCCCCATCCTGGTTAGAACATGGTTTCTGCACTATGCAGGGCCTCAGACAACACTAACTTAACCAAAAAGATAATAAATGCTTTAAAGCCAAATTTCTCTGATACTACAGCAATACATACCTAAAAAAACCCATTCAGTTAGTAAATAAACGAGCAAGAACATGAGAGAGGCCCAAGGATACACTACAGAGGTAAATTCCAAGATCCTAGTGGGCTCTCATACTTTCCTCTCCTAGCGCTCCACTCAATCTTAGCGTTAGAGATACAAGGTATGAAAACGAAAGTGAGCAGGGCAAAAGAAGTGGAAGGGTACTTTAACTTTTGTAAGATATTTGCCATCACTTGAGCAGATAAGAAAAAACAGGGAGCTTATGCATAAGTTTTCAATAAAATGCCCTAATTCAAGACCATTGGCTAGTTCACATGATTTTTTTTTTTTACTTTTTTTTTAAATAGGGTGTTTATCCAGTTCATGGATTTGATTTCCATTTGAAACAACAAAAAATGTCATACTTGCTCTTAGAAAACCAAAAAAATCTTTGAAAATAAATATTCTTCTTTTATTAAGAAAATAAACTTTAAAATCCAGGGGGGTGCTGTGCACAGGGGGCACAAAAGAAAAAGCACTGTAATGCTGAAGCTTAATGAATTTATAATTCTTACAATTTCATCAGTGCTCTGAAATTAATCAGAACAGGAGCAAAAAGCCAAACCATAAATGTCTGATTTCTCCTGGGTAAACCGGTAGTTAAACTGCAGGGAATTTATTTCAATCCTAGCAGCAAGCAGGGGGCTTGGGAGAGCCCACGGCAGATCAGCTGCAGCACCACACAGACGGGTGCCGCCGAACGCCGCCGCAGCCCAGCACCGAAGCTGGGCAGGCAGAAGCTACGGGTCCTGGCCTCCTCTCTCCCAGCCTCTCAGGAAGCTCTGAAGCCAATTTTCCCCAGCAGTATTCTCTGGAGGAAAAGTTCACTTCTCATGAAGGTAGCATGTATTTTTTTTTTTTTTAATGCGTCCCCAGGGAAGTTGAGGAGGGGGGAGCTTCCTTGCTCAGAGAGAATGAAATTTTCCTGTACCAGTGCCAAGAACAGACACCCTAAATCCAGCGATCCTAATCTCCAGCCATCCATCAGCAGCAGGGTGGGTCCTGCTGATTCAGATTTTCTATTAGCTAGTGACTTTGTGTACTAAAAAAAGTCATCGTACCACCCAATTGTTCCTGCTGCTCTCTGCTCTGCAAAAGCACAGACTTTATAGTAGCTACCTCAACAAATGCCATAAGTACTTCTCCAGCAGGCCTTTTAAAACTGGCACCAATCCCCTTCCCACCAACCTTCCCAAGTCCCTGCATGCCCCTCTGACTTTACAGCACGAGCTTTCACTACAGCAGCACTTGCTTCACTGTCCTTTTGGCGTGCATCGCATCAGGGAAAACACCAGCGACGAGCATCTGCAGTACCACAGGAGCCAGTCTGAGAACAAGCCTAATCTGCAGATGGACGGACGATTCAGTGGCAACTGTTCGTTTACAGGGCCAATTAGTATTCATACAGACTATGACCAAGGCCCATATATTGGGCACACTGTGTGACATTTGAAGAACAGATAATAACCTCCCCCCCAACTTTATATTTTAAACAGCATGGGAAGACATCGGAACAGTTCACCAGTGTATAAACCTAGTAAATCACTGTGTTGGCCAAATATTAAATAACCTACATTCATTAGCTATTTTCTGGACAAGAAATTCATGAATAATCTGATTAATGTTATTCCGTTATTCACACAGTAAAATCAATAGTAGAGCAAGTAAACCAAAGCATATGAAAATAACACTAAACAAACAATTAAAAATATATGACCAAGGCTAACTACAAAAGTTGGTTAATCCAGTCAGACAATTCACATTCTCACAGTTAGCACTCTGCAAGTTTTCAACTCCCCATATGCAAGTGCCATGCATTGGGAGGAAAAATAAAGAAGCTGAGACCGGTTCATTTCAGTTAAACAAAAACCAAACAGCATGCATCTCCATGGGTCACACAAACTTTTGTTCTCATTCATATTCCTAACAGCCACAGAGAAACAAAAGGACTTGGTAAGCCAGGTCTCTCTGGTTATTAGCAGCATGGGCCATGCACAAGCAAGTAAATTTTTAGTGAAGATAAATGCAAATGTTTCATGAGTTTGGACAGCATTAGAGCATCAGAAGAATAAAACATAAGAACATGAAAATGTCTGGATACCAATTCTGCTCATTCTCATTCAGTCTAACCTTCTCTACAGCTTAGGGAATAGGCTGCTGTGAACTCAGTGTTCAAGTTCAACATCACCATCAGCTAAAGAGAAAGGTAGCTTGGCCATTTCAAACAACAGAAACACAATACACCTTCTAACAGTTTTGAAGAGTGACTTCATTTTGGCATCCCATATAACCCATCTTTATTAAGATGAGATTTTCAGAAAGTTAGAGATACCTTCTTAACTATCTTCCTAGTGACAAAACTAGCACTGATTCTCTAGTTCCTTTGAGAAGAATGGCCTCTTAAGTCAGTAATGGAAACACAGAGGAGAAACTCTGGAAAAGCAAAACAACATAGAAGCCTCTGAGAGAAAGTGGAAAATACAAATTGCCTATTTGATTAATATAGGGTGGCATTTAGAAAAAGGAACCTCACTAATGCAAAATCACGCCCTGAGAAGGAACTTGATTTGTTTTTTAACTATTAAATTAGTAAAACAAAAAAGTATTGAATAAGTCTACACTATAAATTCCAAACACAGTAAGCTATGTTGACGAGTGTTTAGTCTCCTGTAGTGAAGGACAGACCTCCTTCAGTACACAAAACAGCTTCAATGGAATTTTGAGAAGCAGCAGCAAGAACACTAAATGTTTTGTTCAAGTAATCAGATCTTGGATTAGGAAAATAAAAATTAATAGTTCTTTACCCAGAAGTTAATAAAACACCTAGCACACTAACTTGTCAAGTAAACATTTGCTAAATTTTCATCAATTCTGCTCATTTAAGCAATTAAGTTGTTTATATATCACATCTCCATCTAAAGACTTCCATCTTTACATTTTCAATGTACTGCAGACTACATTAAACTTATCAGTGGAAAGCTGGAAGTTTTGTCAACTGAGAAAAGAACAGATGACCCACTTACGAAGGCATACAAACAAGGCAAGTTTGCAGGAAAAACGCAGTGACTAGACCATCAAAAGGATCAATGAAAAAACAGTATCAAATTACTTAACATTGCTTAAGAGTAACAAGTTTATTTAGGTCAATACAATCATCTCCTCCTCTTTGCAAACAGGAAATATGTAATACATTAGGTATACAAACATAAGAAAATGTATATAAAGACTCTGGAATATAACAGTGAAAATTCTGTAGCACACCAATAGATGTACTTATGCAGATCAAAGATTTCCCCTCTCCCATGTATAGGATCAAAAGGACAGCTTACCCTTTCCACTTGCCCTTCTTTGTGCTTCAGTTTGTACACTTTCAGCTTTGGAAGAAAAGTCTCTATGTAGTTCTTGTCTTCCATGCCTTGGAGCAGTACCCCATGGAACGCTAATCTGCAGGTATTTGTGTGAATATCTGTATCCAGCTTGGAGCCGATCACAAGGCACAGTTTAGGGCAGGTGACAGGTTTTTCAAACTCTAGCAAAGCCCACTGTTGTCTCGGTAGCTGGACTTCTCCTGATTGGTCATTTTCTTTGTTCTCCTCTGAAGACTTTGAGTCCTTGGACAAATATTGCTCTTGATAAAGATAATCTTTTCCAAAATCAAAAACATTTTCTTGAATTTCTTCATTGAAGTCAGCAGGAGCTGGACTGAAAAACATCACTCTTCCCATGACTGTTTCATGACCAACTGTGATATGGAACTTAGCCTTGGTCTGAAGAGCTCCTCGAAAATACTGGATTTTCTTCAGGGAAATTATTGCAGCATGGATGGTGTGAAGTGATTCTGGGGTGCAAATCAGGCCTCTTTCCAGTAGTTTGGGATCAAACTGGGTCACACAGATACCTACTCTGTCACCCTGCATAGCGTAAGTCACAGGAGTATGGAACATCTGCATGGACTTGACTTTCTTTGTCACCTATGGATGAAAGAGCAAGAAAGAAAATGAAACAATTAATTGCACACAAGCACATCACAAGCATAAAGCCATGTCACACCCTTTTCACTTCTCTGGAGACTGACCTTCTAGAAGAGCCCACAGTTCATAATCAAAAAAGTGAAGAGACTGAGAATATGCCCCAATTACTTCAGGCTGGAGTCTCTTACCTTACTCTATTTCTGTTCATGAAACTGTAGCATTACCATGGCCAGAATTATGTTACTATTTGCTCCGTCTATGCTGCAATACCTTCATACTATCTACAAGAGATATACCCACATCATGGAATAGCTTATTTAATGTACTCTCCCCCTTAGCACCTGTACCAACAAAAATGTAATAGTACAATATCCATCCATGCACCTGCCTCACCGCTTTTCTGCCCCTTCCATGAAACTTTTCATTCATTTCTTTAACCTGGTTAAACTCAACTGTACAGTGCCCAGAACAAAATTGCTTTACTTATAGTGTATCTGTACAAAAACACCAACCAATGAAATCTTGTGAACTCTCACATGAAATTAGTTAGTAATACAAAAACCTAAGACTGCATAGCCTATTGCATTCTACATATTACAAAGAAAAAAACATCCTCAAAGTTTTCCTGCAAACATTTGTACATTTAAGTAAGGTCAGCATCACCACCACTAAAATCTGGTGTTCCACTTGTTACCACTATCACATGAAAAGTACATCATTGTCCACAAATTAAAATCTATTAAAATATCTGTCCACATTAAAATCTAATAAGCTTGCCATTCTATCGCTTCTCTGAAGAGAGTTCTTCAGCAGAAGAATGAAACGTTTGCAAAGATCAGTCTTGGCTCTGCTTGATCAGACCAAGCCAGTTTAACAAGGCTTCATTTTGGCTTCTCTTTCAGCTCCGTAAACCATCCTTCAATAACATTTTTTCTGGTTTGCGTGTAACCAAATGTTTTTTCTGATAATATATTTATGTTGCCACCTGTTGCATTCATACTAACGGATATTGGATAGGTAACCACTCTGCCTGAAGTCCCTATGTTAGATATCAAGCTTTTAATACTGAAACGATATTTTTGGCAATAAGAAAAAAATACCTCTCCTAAATAAATATTAAGTACTTGGAAAAGAGTCCTCAGTACAGAAAAGTTATGCACAACATTTTTGAAGGGCTGAAACCTCAAAATTCAGATCCAAGAACCAAACTCTCCATGGGAATGCTCTATTCCAGAGATCATTTCTTAAGTATGTTTTTATCAATATACAGTGGATTATACTGTGAACGTGTACAGAACAAAATTGGCAGCAGATCTCCGCTCTCAGTATCATTTTCTTTTCTGCTCTCTTCCCTTTTGATAGCTGTGGAATTGGTACTAAGAAGAGGTCCATCTCAAATGCTACTGTGCAATTCTCAGCACTCCAGCTATTATTGTCTTACTCAGCTGCAACTATTCTCAAATCAATTCTCAACCACTACATGCCCCTTAGCAACCCATCTTCTAACCCTCACCCGTGCTATTATCTTCTATTCCTGAAAGTAAGAATCCAAAATACACAAGCAGTGATGGGGAGAATCCCAAATTAAGGGTTTTAAGATTAGACTCAGCAGATCTGGCTTTGTTCTCGGTATGTCATGCAACTTAGAGCACATCATTTAGGTTAGACTACTCAGAACAGTCTAGAGAAGTTAACCTTATTAATCACAGAATTATTACTTGCAGGATAGCACTGGAAGTCTACTTTCTTTGCGTCTTGGATGCAATGCATAATTGGAAATAAAATGTTTTTCACCTATTCTTTTCCTACAAAGCCTGCTGACTATTTAAAGGGCATAATACTTGGCTTCACACAAATCTTTATACGTCTCTTCCCAACATCACCAAAATAAGCAATACCAAGACAAGACTGTAGAAAAGAAAGAAAAGACTCATAGGGGAACAAGTTGCAGGAACTTAGATCAAAATA
>VXAL01018524.1:271168-318056 GCA_013399475.1 Chauna torquata
AAAATATTCTGAGAAAGTAGATCAAGAGGTAGGTGTACGTACAAGACAAAGCGCTGTACCCAAATAGCCTGATATGATCTTAACTAATGTCAGAACAGAATTAAAAGGTCATTTTAAATACTTACTAGAATTTTAGTTCCAAACATTTTTATACTCCAATATGTATTCATCATTCCTTTAAAAAAAACACCTTAGACAGTACTACCTCTCTAGATGGACTGGAGAGAAATGATTTAGCAAATACCCCTACCACTCTGTTCACTTATAAGCTTGTAGTTTTGAAGGCTGGAAGCATCAGGGGTTGAATCAACCCTTTTCTTCTTTTTTCCACTATAACCTGCCCCCCTCTCTCTTCCTAGTTTCAATCACTGTGACAGTTGCAACACCGGTGACACCGCAAATGGTTAAGGAGTTATTTAAAAAGTTTTTGTAAAGTTTCAAAGAAATAAGCAAGTACTACAGAACTGAAATGGCCATATGAAAAATACCAGACCAGACCATTTTGAAAGACTATGATGTCATATGTGATATTGGCATTAAGTCTTCCATCTTCTACAACCATGGGCAGAGTGAATAAACTATAAACTGATGAGAACTACTGAATCTTCTACCCCTCTTACAGGGCCTGAAACACACACAAGAGACCTGTGCAGCTTTCTACAATGAATGCAAAGATTTTTTTCTTTATTTTATTATGAACATTCTGGTTTATAGTATTACTTTTTAGAAACATTTTAACACTTAGATGACTAGTTAACTATGTTAAAATGTTACAGAAAATATTTGCTAGCCTCTTAAAGTCATATATTCATTTGAAACATCTTTCACAGAATTTTGATAACATTAAAGAATAAAAATAGTTTTTAAAAACTGTCTACAATTGTGTTTTATCTACTCACAATACATCTTAGCTTTTAATTAAAAGAACAGCAGGCATCTATGAAACATTTCTCAAACATGTTATGCCTACACTCTTCCTTTAAATTAACTCAAATGATTAGGATAGATGTTTTTGACGCATAGCTTATAAATAATGATCAGAAGCAGAATTAACAAGTACTTCTAGAATATTCATTTCACGTGATTAAACCTTTTCAATAACATTTGCAGTTCCCAACTATGACATAGAAAGCTGGCTTCTATCAGAATACTGGTTGCCTTCTTCCACACTTCTCAGCGCTAAACTACATTAAAAGGAAGATACATTTACTGAATATCACTTTCCATGACACACTTGCTGCAATTCCTACATTTAGGAGAAACTTTGCGATGGACTATCAATATAGGAGTATTTTCCAGTGTTGTATGAGACTTAACAGAATGGCTCCCCTTAACACATTTGCTGACAGTCCTCTCACCACAGTCTCCAACACAAGTTCAAGAAAAGTCTTGGATCCTGACCAATTCTCTTTCAGGGTCTCTTTCAGAAAACAGTACCCTAATTAAAAATCACCGAAAATTTGCAGAAGAATGTAAAGCAAAGCTTTTTCCCCCCATCCCAAGCAGATCATCTGTGCTGCCCTCAACATGGGAAGCAAGCTCCCCACCATCCTTGCTGGGCTCACCCAGAACTTTAACAACCATCTCCTTTCTTTGTAGCTGGGTCCAGCTTTCAGGCAGGCCTGGCTGTTCTCTGACATGTGAAGGGAAAGGTACTGCATTGCTCAACCTACTGAAAATCAGCACTTCATACTGACCTTATCTAGTACCTTGCATATGATTTAATTAGCCAATCTATATTTGTTTTTAAATGCAAACAGCTTTTCCCCTTACATTAAATGGCATCTATTCTTGTGTCTGAAATTCCTACACACATCAGCGGTTAGAAGAGAATGGTAAGAACCCATTCAAGCCCACTCCTTCATTTCCTACGCATTCTCAGTACTGGAATTGACTGTTAAAGGATTATACAGCACAGTATCTTAACTGACCATAAACTCTATTCCAGGAGTATAATGCAGGTAGGAATTACAATCTAAGCAAAACAATGCCAGGCAGTGCCTAGGTGACTGAGGAGGGGGGAATCAGATCACGCAAGAACCAAGTTGGAATTGCATCTCCTTCAAAAGGTCAGACAGAAGCAGCAGAAAAGTGAATCAGTGAGTTGATAAGCACCCACTGGATCAAATAACAAGAGCCAAAGTAGCTCTAAATGACTAACTTCCTGTTTTCTGAGCAGACCACGAACACCAGTATGGTATTTTATTCCATTTCACTCTGACCTCTTCTGACAAAGGCATTAGTCCATTGCTTAAAATACTCCAATTTTTTTTTTCCTTCTTCCTTCAAGAGACCGAAGTATAACACTAAAATTAATGTTTGTTTTGTCTGGCCTTTAAAACACAAACCTGGAAACACTGAAAAGGATGAAACTGGCCCTCAGTATTAGATTTCTCTTATGCATATCTAGTTCCCCTACGTAAAGTATCCCCACAAGTTATAACAGTCCTAAACTTTCACGTTTTCTTTAGCTTTACAGCAATAGAAACTGCAAGCAGAGAGCTGGGGCTAGATCACTCAGTCCACCCACCTGCCAACAGAATTATGTTAAATACTTCAGAGCACTCTGTCCTGAGCAATAGGAACTCATAACTGAAACCAATTCTGACCAATATCTTCGGCATTTCTTTGCATTTACTTCGAGCATTCGATTTCTGTCCTCAAAACGCTCTCTGTAAAACAATGCTCATCTCATCTATGAAAATAGTGCAAGGACCACTCCAGCAATTCCCTAAATAGAGATGTATTTTATTCTTTCTGGGAATTAGGCATTCAGAAACAAAAAGAAAGTAAACAGAGTGTAACTATGACGACTTTTTTTTGCATGCAAACAACGTAGGTAGACACTGAAAACTCGGATACCATTGTAAAACTTGCTACAAACTTCGCTAAAAAATTAACTTTTTGCTTTCTAATACCAGCACAAAATAATTGATTATATCTCATCATATAAATCAAGAGCCACATGTTGAAATCTTACATCATGTGCAACAGGATTTAATTTACTGTTTTTTTTTTTAATTTGTATAATCACATTAATGTTCCTAAAGCATTATGTAAAGGTCTGTAAAAAAAATGGTGAGAAAAAAGTTCATGTGTTCAAATGAAGACTAAAAAAAGTAAAACAAAAGTATCCAAACAGTTCAGCCCTTGAGATAAACAAATGTGTTCAATAAAAAAAGAACCTGTTATTTGAAGACCAAAGCAAAAATCCACTAGAATTTTCAAAGCAGTTTAGTACGGACTAATAGAAAACAGGATACAGAAGAAGACCATTAATGACTTTTTCCCCTGATATGTCAGAGCTTCTTTTCCTTTATTTATCCAACTTCCATTAAGTTATCAGCCATATGCCATTGCTCATAGCTTCTTTAGATAAGAACCTAGCCATCCTGCTGCCTCCCAATGCTGCAAGTGCATCTTTCTGATACGAAAGATACAGCAACCATACTTCCCTGTAATACTGATGAGAAAGTGCAAAGTTACAATAACTAGCATTGATAATCTAGCAGGGAAAAGATTGGATTATAAATGCAGCATTTATAAAAGGAGCATTACACATATATTACAAAACAGACCCCACTTCATGAGCAGAGAACTCCATCCAGCCTAAAATAAAGATCACGTCTAGCAGTCTGACTGCTAAGAGCTGAATCTTTAAACTTACGTTTGAGAAGGGAAAGGAACTCGAACACAGATTCAGTCCTGAGATTTAGAAATACAAGAGTAAGCCTGCCTGAATCAACATGAAGAAAAGAATACCTTTCGAGGTGTAAATTGACTTTGCATCTCAACAGGGTACTAAATACAAGAGACAACACCTTAATATTATCATCCAGTAGAAGTGCCGGCTTATAGCAGCAAACCAAAGCCCAACTGCACCACCACAATGCATCCCGTATTTGCTGCTTTTGAAAGCAAGGACTGCCTTCCTCCCTACTGCAACTCTAAATACAGAATAAGACCTCTCACCTTCCTGCTCCCAGGGTCATCTCTTGGTGGTCACAGGATATCATGCTGCACTGTCAAAAATGCAGCCCACCTGTCTGAAAGACTACCGCAACTTTCTGTTTTCAGGCAATCCTTGCCTAAGAGCTTTGCTCATTTTCAGTATATGGGCTAATTCAGACCTGATTGTTCTTAGATTTAAAAAGATTGTTTCATAAATTATCATCTAAACATGAAGCATGCTGAATTTGTTGCTATAAATGAAGGATGACCATCTACAAGCAGAGTCCTATCGATGAGTACACAGTGTTTTAGTGAACAAAAAACCACTCCTGCTTGAGAAGCATCAAAAGGACACCTAGGCTGTGAATGTACAAGACACCACCAATGAGCATTCAGAAGTCACAAGTCAGGGCCCTTACCCTACTCCATCCACATCCTCCATCCAAATAAAAAAAAATTTTATTTGAAAAACTATGATATGGAATATTTTCTTAATGCTCTGAGTCTTTGGGGCTCGTGTCACATCTCAATGAACGTCAGGAGTTCCACAAATCTTCAGCCAGGACTTCAGAAAAGCATAAAACAGGTAACAGAGGAGTTGTTAACAGCACATCACTGAACAGAAATTACACAACAGAAACTTTGCCCCATGCTCAGACTGTGGAAATCCATCTCTTCTGGGTCATCACCACAACGGCATGTAGGACCAACTACAAACACAAGAAGCCTCAGAGAAATAATTCCAAGTCCATGGATGTCACCAAGATGCTGTGACTTAGTAACAATTTTCTGAAAGATCTTGAATGTTTCTAGAATCTACTATTTGTCCATAGCCTCACTTTGTTTCCAGACAGGAAAGGAATACATCGCATATTGAAGAAGAAATATTTCACATCGAACAGTTCTTTTAACTAAATTTTTAAGTGAAGTTTATAAGTGCATCACTACATGACCACTGTGGTACCTATGTAATGCCACACACATGCTATCAGATTTTATTTAATATACTCCTCCTCCTGTTAAAATAACACCATAGCCTGAGTAACCTGCACTGCAGCATTGGAATAAAGCAATATAAAAGGGGATATAAAATCCCCTTAGCTTAATGCCTTTCACAGCATCTAAAATAAGTCTATGCACCCAGTAAATAAAGAAGCAGGTCAATGATCTTACTCTCATGCTGCTCTGCTTTAATGTTATAATTTTAATTTAAATTACATGCATGCTATATTCATGCACACAACCACAAATCAAAAATTAGCAAGTGTTAAGATTAACATTCGGCACATAACATTAAGTGACCTTTTGTGCCAAGGCATTCTCCTGTAGTCTTTAAGTACATAATCTCAAACTTTTTCAACAGAACCTGAGCCATCCAATGCACAGGCTGAACAAAGCTCACTGAATAAGAAACTATCCTCTATTTCTTTTCTTCTGACTGGACTGCCCTGAATTTGTTATTTACTGTAAGCCATCAAATCCATACTGTACTGCATGTACACTATCTTACCGGAATATTTATTTGGTAAAGTTCAGTAAACTTGTCACTCTTGTGACATAACATGGCATTACTCCTCATGGCCACAGATATGACTGCACAATTTGTCATGATCCAAATTAGCAAGAAACTTGTTGGCATTCAGTTTTTGAAAGTGACAGGCTGATTTTTCAGAGTATTTCATCATTTCATAGCAATTTTATTCATTAGGAACAAAGCTCCCAATAACCTCAAGCACTTCAGCCAAGTCATGCCTCTTCCCATATCTAAATTTTGTCATGGAAAGCAATCAGGCTGGTCAAGCATGATTTGACCTTACAGAACTTATCGGTAATTTCATGTTCTTTATATGTTCCTCTAATTTCATCCCTTAGATCTGCTCCTTTACCTGAGATTCAGAAGGGAAACACCAGAAGTTGCATTAGGCAACGCTGACACCATGCATAACTCTTCACAAATGGACAGAAAAGGAACAGGGAATCATGCCAAAGCCAGCAGCCAGTCCTACCTCAGTGCCGTGCTCTGGGTCACCGAGACCCACGCCTTTATCTTCTGTCTGGATTGCCTCCTGTAGATTCAGGTGAATCTATTGACATACCCTCTTCACTCCAGCAGAGAGGAAAGGGAGGAACGAAAGGCAGACCATACTCCCCATTTACTCCCTGAGAGCATAACAGCCATACACATTGAGCGCACAGGGCTGTAGGGAGGGAAGTGATCCCCACACTCCAAGGATGTGTGGAAGGAAGCAGAAGCCAGGCACCTAATATATATCCTTTCATCTCAAAATGACTAAGATCTCCCAGGGTTTTTTTTGGTTTTTTTTTGGTAACCAAAAAGGGAATACTAAAATGTCAAGTAACCTTAACTGTAAGTGGTACTGCTTGTGCTGTCCGTCGCTCAAATGGCAAAGTACGTGTTTTAAGCACATATAATGCTAATGAATTTAGCCATTAAGTATCTAGGCAGAGAATGTCAGACCCATAGTAAAACTATGACATGGAATAAGCTTGAAATTTACATACCAATTACTATTTCTGCAACTTATCAAAATATATTTCAATAAATATTTTTCAAAGAAAAAAATCCAAGAAGAACTCAAAACCAGTGCAAAATGACAGGTTAAAGAAAGGCTGTCTGGAATTTTCTTCCAACAAAATGAACTGAATTCTTCCCTCCCCTTCCCACCCACCCCCAACAGATTTTGGTTTAGAACAATAATAATACTTTATCTGAAGACTTCAAAGTCACATGCAAAAGAATATATCACAGTAAACACAGGGTTGAAGGTTTTATAGAAGTACTTCTACTGGGATTTTTTCCCTTCTTCTTTAAAATAAATTTGTTTACTACCAGTCTTTGAAAAGCATAAAAGGGGGAAACTATAGGCTAAACAAGTAAAACTTTTACATGTAAGGAACATTTGGAGCTTTGTGAGAAGGCTGGTTTTGGTAGAATGTGCGACATGTATCCCAATGTGAGTAATATTATATCTCAAAAATCAGCCCATGAATATACATAATCCAAAAGGTAATTCTCCCAATCTCTGAAATGTAATGGAGCCACTCTAGATCACTGAGGCATGAATATTTACCGTATTCAGGCTTTACTGCTCTCGATCTGGGTTCAATTTTGCAAATTAAAATGAAGGCTCTGTGGATAGAGAGATTAAAGAAGAGCATCCCAAAGCCTGCCTGTTTCCTTGGTGTGGTAGCAGTGATCTGGTTACCCTTCTGTTAGGTTATTTCTTTTTACTTAACAGAGTAGGTCAAAAGCAATTGCAAGTGGAAAGAGGAGGTCATTATTAGGTCATAACCTTGGAGTTAAAGGCTCACTAAAGAAAACAAACACAGAGTGAACATAAAGCTGCATTTAAAAATAAAACCTGTAATGAAAAATAATATTTTCAGGTCTTTTCACTTCTATTTTGACAGGTCAAGTGAGAAAAAACAGAATAAAGTCTTTTCTCATGAACAAAATTCTCCTGTCCCTCCCTCTAAAATGAGCTTGTTAATAGAAAACATGATTTATACAAAATGAAACAAAAGTTATGCGTAATTACTAGGATCTGTTAGGCTTCATTAGCTGTGGCAAACATTAACTGTGACGATATGTACATTTTCTATGAAACACTTGGAACATAAACACCACAGAACTCTAGTGCAATGCAGCAAACAAGCAAACAACACAAGTACACACATCAGTACAAATCAAATGATACGGTACTACTCTTAGTGAATTCCTTGTACTAATTACAATCAAAACAAAGGCTACCTTTGCTATGAGAGGAAAAAAGGAATTACTATTCATACAAGTGTTTTTTGCAATAATCCTTTTTAGTTTATGAAATTAAAAACAATTGGTATGCAAAACCTTTATAGCTTTTCCTTGAGGTTCAAATTTTTGGTGGTAAATTTTAAAGAGTTGCACTAGAAAGCAAGTTCTAATCCAAGTCAGTAACAGCGATCACGATTAGACAAGCAAATTCATATCCTCTGTTGTATATTTTCAAAATCTGAGCAGTTGAGTCTCAAGTAAAGAACAAACGGATTTATCCCTACCACCTTGGCAAATAATACTAAACTATTAACGGAACAAAGCAGTACAGTGCAAAGTTTGATATAGTAAAACCAAACCCTAATGCACATGGTAAAAAAAAGTCAGGCTTACAGTAGTGGTTCTGATGAATCCATTCACATGTAGCTGGGGGAAGAAAGCAGACAGAAGGGCGGAAAAATGGAGGTGAAAAAGGGGGGGAGGGGGAATGAAGACACTATCTTACGACATTAGAAATAGAGTCAACATTTAGTGGTCATTTCCTAGCAAAAATAGCATCTACCATATAAAGGTGCCATGTGATATCTTAGAAAATAAGAAATTCACGCTTTTTTTTTTTTTAGCTCCGAGATGCATCCTGGTACCAAAGGGTTACTGTGCTTTGAAACCTTTACCAATGGCCTTACTAAACATTTAATATTTTTCTTTCTGCTTTCTTAAAGGCCCCAGATGTGTTCTTGCAGATCAAAAGAGACCAACTTATAAAGTTAAACGAAATCAAGGGCTTTTGTTCCGAGGCATCGTTGCTGAACTAATTATTCCTGGATGTTGTTTAATGAAATAGTGGTGCTATATATTAAAACAGTTAACAGGATGAGTTGCATGAGTTATAGGTAAGGTCTGATCTGGGAATATAAATTTAAGTTTTTCTTCAAAGGAGATGAAAAACTACTCACAACTCCCCAGTACTTTCTGTCACTGGAAGACTGAAATAAAGGAATCCAAAAATGTATGAAAGCTGAAATATCATTCTACATATTTACCCTTCCCTGAACGAAGGAGAGCAAAAGATGGGGGAGTTCAAAAACTCCTGAGATTCTTTGAGGTGGGGAAATGAAGATCTAAGTTATCCTGTCTATTCCCTGAATGCTACAAAGCACAAGTTAAAATAAATATTGGTAAAGTCTTTAGAGAAGCTTCATTTTAGATGTACCTACGCAAAACAAGAAAGGACTCCCATCTTAAACAACTCAAAGCAAATAGCTACCAAGGCAATTAAGCATTTTTATTAGCAGGAAAAAAAAAAGGAAAAGGAGAGAGGAGGCAAAGGGCTATCCCTAACATCCAATTACGATTAGAACTGGATCTTTTTACAGTACAATTGCTATTAGAATTGGATTTTTTTTTTTTTTTTTTTACAGCACCCAACCACACCATATTTTTGGTAAAATGCTTATTTAATTATCCTTTTACCTGAGAGAAGCAAAAGACTCTAGAGATCTGTAAGGACATCTCAGGCTAGGAAGGCAACTTTTCAGAACCAATGGCTCTTACACATTCAGAAAATAAACACTTCCCTACTGATCGTCTCTTCTGTGTTTGTATTTTACAGCCTGACACAGGCCAACCCAACACTTGACACCTAATTAACAGGCCTAGGAGCTGGAGGTCTGTATATTGATCACACTAAATGGGATTAGCTTGAAATAAAAAGTTCAAAGGGTCTTGACCAAACTTCACCACAGCCCAGCTGTGACAGCTGCTATGAATTTGTGTACCCAGTGCCCGCACACCTTTATTAAGAGGGGTCTGGCACACAAGAGCACGCAGGAGCCTATGAGATCACGAAGGTTCACTGAACAACGTCAGGCTCTGTAACCAAGGACAAAAATCCTCATGCTTGTTTGCATAGATCTTTTTGATTAACTCCTGAAAAGGGTCCCTCACCTCTGATACAACAAGCATTTACAATAGACGTAGAGTTGTGACTTCCTTGCCTCTCAAGGATTTGTTAACTTCCTATAGGAGAGCTGTCCAACTTGAAGAAACCTAGGTTTGATTATAAAAGAAGTCCTGATACATACTGTAAGCACACTTGGTATATTCTGACAATAACAGCCAGGAGCTGTATTCAAAATGATAGAACTACAAACTATTATCTTTTAAACACGCTTTCTCCTTGTCTAAGCCTTTCAGCTGTCTTCAGGTGAAGAAATATTTCTACATTTTACACCCCCCTACCACCACCACTTTTTCAGCTGCAGTCCTACTGACGTGATTTTTAAACCATCATCAAGATCCAAACAAATACCAACATATTTCGGTATTTCTGAATACCTGCACAAACAAATTTCCTTCTCAAAAGAAGTATAGTTGCTACTAGAGAACAAGGCTGACAGAGGGCTGTAACAAACCAGGGCGCAGGAAGCATACTGCATCTCAGAGGGGAAACAAGCGCACGGCGCAGACATGCGCCGTACCACCGAGGCACAGTGAATGTACAACAGGATCCACCTGGATACTGTCATGTTTACCAAAACATTCAGGATAAACTATGAACAAAATATGATTTTACTTTTGCTGTTGCTTTTATTACTTTGTTTCACAGATTCACTCTGTCAGAATATTTTTTTTTAAAAAACTCAAGGAAAAACTGCTCTGGGAGTTTACGTATCGATAATGAAACAGTCATCAGTCGGGAGGAAGAGACAAAACAGCCGTCAATTTATAAATCATTTCAATCCATTATGGGTCTTCTTTTAAAAGGAAGCTAAATGTGGACCATGAAGGTACCTTAAAAATAGGTCCAAGGTTGCACCATGCACAGGTAACAGAGGAGATGGCACTATGGCCATCGCGCATACACATCCGACAGCAGATCACCACAGACAGAAGTAAAGAGCACAAACCAAAGCCTATGAAAGAGGACTTAACATTGGCATACAAAGGTATTTCACATAAGAAAAACCTTTTAGCATTTTATACAGCATTGTAGCACACCAAAACCAGCTTTTGTTGCATTTTGTTTCTATTTTCTGTCTATGCACATCTCTTCTAGATTTCTTTCCTTACAAAACCTTTTCCTTCCTATCCTTTGGGTTTCACATCTGTTCCACGCCCTGCTGAGAAGACCTTAAGTGAAATGGCCAATGACATTTCAGAGTGCCACAAACAAGCTTCGAAATTAACATTTCAAGACTGGAAGATTTCACATGTCTGCAGAGCTAGGGCTGTAACACTACAACTGTCACTCCCTCAGTCTTGAAAGCTAGAACCTTTTCTTCCTAAAGCTGGAATTACGCATAATCCAAAATGTGCGGGCAAGAAACTCTTTGAGACAACTGGATCCAGTCCAAAGGAAGCTTATCTAGTCTATCCACCAGTTCAAATTTTTTTCCCTACTATTCACTATATTCTTTAAGTTTTTTTGCCAGTGTAGCTTTAAAAGTTCCATCAGATTTTTAGAATTATTCCTCCATAATCAGATCTCATCTGCATTTTTTTCCCCACTGTAGTTAGTAGCTGTCACAGCTCCCATCACTCAAAATTTTGGGATTATATACTTCCTAAATAGTGCAAAACCGCATCACTCCTTTTTGTCTCAATACATTACATATGTTGTAATTGTATGTACCTTTTCAACTTAAAATGATTGAGAAATGCCCAAGAACAGTCCCCACACACACTATGGAGGTAGACATTACTGAAAAAAAGCTGTACAAAACTAGGAAGTATTCCATTAGGTTTGCTCACTGCTAAAAACTAGGAAAGATCCCCAATATGAAAAGAACATTTTTAAGGAAGACAAAAATCACAACTTGCAACTGAAAACACGCACCTTTTGAACACCAGGAAGTTACCGCTGCTTTTCATACAGCATCCATGCTAAGCAGACCCCACTGCATTGGCCACCACATCTACCAACTGCTCTTCATTACCCAAAACATTCTTGGTCTCAAAAACCAAAACAGCATTTGCTCTCATCTTTGAGCACAATATTGAGCAGAGAATATCGGCGTTTATCTCAGCACAAATCAATTCTAAAGTTGGACTGTATATCCAGAAGGCTCGCTCAAATAAAGTCTTCCTATGCTACAAATTTATATGGTCTTAGTTTCAAAAATGCATTAGAATTCTTTACAGTATATATGGACATAGAAGAAACCCATCACAGCCAGAACACAAGATTTGGTGACTTGCAACTTTAGGAGACTGGACTAAGATACAACTCAGAATGCACCCTCTAGTCCTGTGTTTTATGACTTTTTTGGAACAATGGCTTGAAAAAAGACATGATTTTATTCAAAGTGACTGAGTACCTTTATTTAGGCAGAAAAACGTATTAGTAGAAATGCCTACTAACCACTAGTCAGGAGTGAATGTGAAACTAAGAATTGATCACATCATTCAAACGAAAAATGTCAATGTTAGATACTCCTGCTATTACAGCCAATGTTAATCAGAGAAAATTAAGTCAGCAAGTGGGTACAACTGGTTGAAGTTTCATCCCTGTGTCTCAACAGGAGGAGTGGGAGAAGGATCATTTAAGCACAGATGAGGCCAAAGATAAACATGAAAAATAAGAAAAGCTTTTTAACTTGGCCAGTAAGCCAAGTTTCCAAAGTCACTGCTTGCTCCAAACTAAAGAGACCTAGCTTCAAGGATCAGCAGAATGAAGATGAAGAAAAAAGTACATACAATACTTAAGCATTCATTTATACACTATTTACCCTACATTCTGTGTAGCATATGTAGACTTCATAATCTTTCAGAAGAACAGATTAAGAGTCCAAAGAATTTTAAAAATGAAATCTAATAGTTTGATGAAACTGCTGCCATTCATCACTAAAAATGTTCATTTTTCCATCTTTACTAAAAAGCAAAACAATACTGAGCCACTGGAATATTCCATTCAGTCAGTATCAGTGTTTCATGCATTCCCTTTGGATACCATTTTATAACTATATCAGTTTTTTCTGCCTTTTTCCTGCAAAAGGGTAGGTACCACTTACTGCCTTTGGTTTTTTATTTTATTAAAGTGGGATAAATTACACACTGTTTGGAAAACATTTCAACCCCTTATTTTTCTAAAGAAACTATTTAAAACCCCAAAAGGATGTTAACATTTACCAAAAGCATAGGGTTAGCCTATTAGAATATCAAGTCTGACATGTTATCTAAAGGCAACAGCTTATTTCTGTTGCTTCAGAGGAAAAACATGAAACCTCAGTACCTTACCAACTGTGCAATATTGAAAATGAGGTTGTAATGAATTCCAATCTAACCCTCAATAGTGGATTCCAATTACTGTGCTCAGAAGAGAAGTAAAAATATTGACAAAATATAATACCATTTTTCTGATTAACTGGTGAACAATGCTGCAGAAATACCTTACGCAGATGTAACTCTACAAAGAAATTCAGGTTCCCACTCACACCTTACTCTTTTCAGTCTTGTTAGGCTCCCCAGTACACGAAGCGGTGAGTGCTTTCTCACCCCACACAGAGACAAGGCTATGAAAAAGGGATGCTACTACGAAGTTTAGCAGCAAATAGGTTTAGCTGTTACAGTTTCAGTAGAAGCATTATTAAACTCAGTGGGCTTTGTGGTTTTATTATATATATATATCAGGACAAGTAATTTTTCTACAAGCCTTTGGCTCCATCTGCTGACTTTTAATATTAAAAATAATTGATGAGGCTGAAAACGTTCATACTTTCTAAACATTTAAGTCTTCTATGTATTTGGAAGCGTGGTTCTAAAGGTGTAACTAAATAACCCAAGTGTTTGGTCTGGTAATTTTATCAGTTAAAGGGATCTAGAAACAAACCAGCTTTAAGAAGGTATCAGGGTGAGCCTGGGATGCATAAGAGGTAAACAAATGTTATTTGGAAGACTGGCTGGAATCTGTTTTAAGCAACAGGTATATGTCTGGATGTCTGTGACAAAATCACCCAGCAAGTAAGTCCAAATCTGAGAAGTGAGATTCTGAGCAGACAAAAAAAAGAATAAAAACCCATACCACAACCCCTGTGAGAGCTCATTGGAGACATTTGCTCAATATCTGCCTGCGATTTCGGCTTCTCCCATTTTCACTGAGCCATCTGCTTCACAGAAACTAAAGCTTGTTGTATTTACGAATAAAAATATGATAAAAAATTGCTCTGAAAGTTCAAAAGCCCCAATACTTGTCTGTGCCAGCAGTGACATATTTTTCATTATTGCAGAATTCTGATCATTATCAGTGTGTTACAGACTCAAACTAGATAGAATTTCCACACAAAAGAAATTGTACATGAAAAATAGATTTAATATGCTCTTTAAACATAGCAGGGAGAAGTCAGACCCAACTTTACCTTGGGAGGTGGGGGGCTTCCACAAGCATCGAATAGATAACAGTACAAATAGAAAAACAGTTTCTGTACTTTGCAGACTTTTTTTTAAACAGTTAAACAACTAAATCCATCATTAAATAAAAGCAGCCTGATTTACATGAACACCGAGCTCTTCTGGTTGTAAATGATTTGAGTGGTACCTGGAATAACTAGCATTTCTGAAAATCTGTTTTTCTATTATGACCCTAACTCTAAGTACCCATATTGGAAAAATCTGACAAAAACAAAAAAACACACCAATAACACCAACACTCCCAACTTTCAAGACTTCCTGTGCCCTCCAAAAAGCACTTTCCTGTTATTATCAATCAGGGAGACATGGTCAGCCTCTCATACCAAATCCCACTCAAAAATTGCTAGACAGAGGCAAGATTTTTCAACACGTTATTCATAGCTTCTATATCAGGCAACCAAAATGTTACTATTTCATTTACAGACAAGTTAATAGATTCCATCTATTGTTTTTTTTAACTTTGCTGGAAGGAAAGGGGGGAGTAACAGAGTGAAACTGTGTTAAATCAGAATCTGAACCAGACACTAAAGCTCACTCTTTACCACAAAGGGTTAAAGAAAGCCCATCTTTATAGCTCTTTATATATATACGCACATTTATAATAATGTTTACGTAAATGTATATATTTATATATTAAATCTTTTCTGAAATTAAAATATAAAAACCACCTCACAAAGCATTTACCACAGGTACCATGGTTTCCAACAAGCTTCTTTTAAAGCTATTAAATGTTTGTAATTTTCCCCACAGGGCTAAGACCAAAACTACAGAATCCAGTATAAGTGCCATTACTTTTAAAAACTGAAAACGAAACAGATGAATTAGAATTCTGAACAAAGGCTCCCAAGAATTTAATAGTATACAAAACATCAGGAAGATATAAGAGTCATTTTTACATGGTCATGCCCAAATACAGGAATAGGTCCAACAAGTTCAAAAAAAATATATCTATGCAAAGGTTCACTTAGGGAAAATTATCACCACACAATCTGAGATTTAGACACATTAAGGAAAACGTTAAGACATAGTCACAGTTAAACATAAATCCAACATTCTTTAAATTTGAAAGGAAAATAGCAAGAAAACAAGCTTGCATGTTTCAAAGCACTATGCATAATTATAAAAATTTGAATCACATCACTGTATTCTCTGTTGAAGTCCAGCTAAATCCCGACTCAAGTAAAAAGCACTGATTGGAGACACTGTAGCTAGACAAAACCGAGCAAAGGCAGGATTAAAACTTCACTGCTGAGCTGCCCAGAAGGCACCTCACCCACCAGGGAGAACAATAAAATAGAAAATCAAAAACCAGTAACAATTTGTGGAGTTACACTCTCTATGCCAGGTAACTTCAACATGCTGGATTCAAACTAACCTTAACTTAGCCCACTACACATTGTGAATGTGTGCTTTTACAAGTGTTTGTCATGTATGTGTCAGATAGCCTAAGTCTCCTGCGAGCCACACCACAACCACAAAGCTACACCTAACTTTTCTTTTTATCCCCCCATTTAAGCCTGACACAAAAGTGAATTGCTTTGCCCATCTCTTCCTAGATATGAACCTTCAAAACATAGACAATATTAATTAGTTTAACTACATGCAACCTGACAGACAAGAACTGGAATTGCCCTAAAAAAAACCAAATTGATCATGCTTTTGCTTTTTCCAATTGAAATTAACACACGAAACTTGTGTGAGAAAAAAACAGTAAACAGCAACCCCTGTGAACAGAGCCCTTACCTTCAACGTTCTCATTTGTGTGTTTTTACTAAAAAAATTAGCATTGTTAAAAAACCTGTTTAGCTTCCTCCCAATGACATCCCTCTTTTAAAGGGGAAGAAAAAGTACAGGAAGCCACAGAGTTCCATGTTGATTGAAATACCCTTAATGCTTCTGGTAATCCACCAAGTGAAAAGTATTCAGCCTATACATGTTTTAAATATTACTTATTAACAGAGACAACTAAAGCAACAATTGTCTTTTCCTTCTTGTTACTCCTATTACCTCTAAATGTTTTCTACCATTCCCGAGAGTCAACCTGAAGTTTGCATCACATATATTTTTTCATAGATTTTAAAATCTTTGACAGCCTCTCTAAAAGTGGGGTAAGAGCCTACAATCTTACAGAAGACAACCATTTACCTGCGCTCTGGACATATCACACAGCTGTAAAGCGGATTTGAAAAACAGAACAAGTTTAACAACCCAAGCAGAAGGGATGGGTGGGTAGTGTAAGTGAAGAGGAAAACAAAGCAGGGACACAAGTGGTAGGAAGCACGTGAAAGAAATTTGAACTTTTTGTACCAGGAATGACTGCAGATTTATCTTAGAACTCTTCACTAATCTACTAGCACTTGCTGCAAGAAGGAAGAACAGACATCATGACTTCTACCAGCTTGGAGATTTCCATCATTTTCCCCACTATTTAGGGAACAGCATACCTGAGAAATATTAACACAGTAAATTACATTAAGCTTCCATCTTACAAAGCATGTGAGCAAGAGGCTCACATTAAGCCTCTTGGGAAGGCTCAGTGCAAGCTAGGACCCCACCATGCCAGAGAACTACTTCTACCCATAAGAAATTCAAGGCAACCAAGCTACCTTGGGCAAATACTTAACAGGCACAAGCAATTGAGTAGCATTTAACAAGACTGGAATGAAGCATTAATTTTAGGGTCCTTACCAATTGGATACATTTTGTGAAAACAACTATTTCTCTTCAAACAAGAGCATCATGTCAACAACAGAAAAAGAACATCTGAAATCACAACACTGATACGTTGTACAAAATATCACTCCTAGTCAGTCACCACCTGCCTCCAAGACTCTCCTAGAACACAGCACAAAATAGTGCAGGTTGGGATTTTGTGTTTTGCTTTTACACAAAAATCTGCATACTACTTTGCATTTAGACTAAACCAACTGGTGTTGCTTTGTGTTGATTCGAGGACAAACTGGGCACTTATTCTACTCTTACTGGGCACTTATTTCAATCCTTTTATAAATATACCCATTTTCAAGTTTCCCCTTACAATCCTCTCCTTCTGTGGTTTCGTTTCGAGTGTTTGCGGTATACCTGCACATTCCTCATTCCCTAAAAACTTCAAATTATCGTCAACTAATCTCCACAAGCAGGATCAATGTCTTCTAGTAGACAAAGCAAATACAACATGAATAATACCTACAACTCAAAGCTGAGCCAGTTTAGAATAGCACGTTTTCTCCCTAAGCTACCATCTAACTTGCTGCAGTTCTGCGTACCAGGCATTGCACATCAGACAAAAACCTCTTCTAGGAATGGTTATGACAAAAGTCTATTGAAATTCCTTATATAGTGAATACATTAAGAAAAAACAAAACACAATACATCAACTGAACTGGAAAAAAAAGTGGTTAGATGAATACTGAGAAAACAGCGGAAAAACTTCAAGAGGTTCTGAAGCCTTACATTGAACAAGCAAACTTCAGCATCATTTTCTGTACCCTTCTTTTCCACTGAAGAAAAGAACGTTGATGTCTCTACATATAACAAGATCCTTATTTTCAATGAGTTAATCTGTTCTCATTGCTGATTTCTGCTATCTGAACTGAACGAGCAATAAGGTCATCCCTGCCACTCTTTTGCAGAACCTATTACACATCCTATTTATAGGATATATTATTAAAAAAAACAGGTTGCCTGGATAGAAAACAGGTCAACTACTAGATCTAAGCTTTCACAAAGGCCTTATAATTTAATTCTACAGTTTAAGCTTTTGAAGACATACTCGTTACAGTGACTCCATAAAAGGAGTGACCTTTTCGTTATGATTCCTAAAGTGTGAAATATTTATTCTTGATTATTTATTCATTAGAGGAAAAAGAAAGAAGCCAACTATGTATATGCTTTCAAGCTAATCTTTATAACCACAAAGAGCCTGGGAGTTTGTAGTTTTCATTTTAGCCAGCTGCAAATGAAAATCTGTATCTAGGCATTTGTATCTTGTTCATCACAGTACTATCTGGGCAGCTTACATAATTATATTATTCCAGCAGATACTGTAAATATTGGCTTTCTCCAGTATTACTTTTTCTTTCATTTCATCAAAGTGCATCAACTATTATAATATAGTATTATGGGAATGCCAAAGAGATGTGTCTTACATTTACTTTCAACAATACATGTTATTGTCAACAGACATACGACAGATTCAGGTGATGAGCTGAACAAATGTTTAAAGAGCAAAGTCAATTCTCATGTAATTTTCATAGCAATAACAGAATAAAATTTATTTTTATGAATGGGGGGGAATGGTATCTCAGGGAGAAAAAGGACAAGGCATGAAATCCACAGGAGTTCCTATGGTGTTATAATAATACTTCATTTCATGGTTTTGGCTGGGACAGTTTTCTTCGCAGAGGCTCATATGATGCTATGTTTTGGATTTTTGATGAAAATAGTGGTGATAACACACCGATGTTTCAGCTGTTGCTCAGTGGCGCTTACACTAAGTCAAGGACTTTTCAGCTTCTTATGCTGCTCTGCCAGCAAGGAGGTTGGGGGTGCACAAGGAGCTGGGAGGGGACACAGCCAGGACAGCTGACCCAGACTGGCCAAAGGGATATTCCATACCTTGTGACAGATGTTCAGCAATATAAGCTAGTGGAAAGAAGGAGGAAGGGGGGGGAACGTTTGGAGTGATGGTATTTGTGTTCCCAAGAAACCATTCCACATGATGAGCATTCCTTGAAATGGCTGGATATCTGCCTGCCAACAGGAAGTAGTGAATGAATTCCTTGTTTTGCCTGCATGCACAGTTTTTGCTCTACCTAGTAAACTCCCCTTATCTCAACCCATCAGTTCTCACACTTTTACCTTTCCAGCTCCCTCCCCCACCCCATGAGTGTGAGCAAGCAGCTGTACTCAGCTGCCTGCCAGGTTAAACCACACCACCTCATCAAAAAAGCACTCTGGTAACAGAGTGATTTTAGATTCCCGGGTACTTACACACTAGCCCAGACTGTTCTATATTTTGGTCAAATCTACAAGTTTACCTTCAACAGCCTTGGTTAAGTAAGACTTTCAATACTCAAATCCACTTTTTTTTGTCACTGCACAGGTCTGATCAGAACTTTATAATACACAGACTGTGGCTTAATTAACACAGTGTTTGCTGAATAGTTCTACTTCTTAACAGCCAGATCAAATGAGGAATTGTACTATATATGGATGACCAAGGAAGAACAAAAAGCGACATTCCCTTCCCTCATTCTGGTTACTGAAATTTTGCCAAAGCCTCCAGCACTTGAACTTAAATATTTAAAACATGATAGTTACTCACTGCCCTTACTAAGCCTACTGATACTAAAGTTACATTCACAGCAGGAATGCAATGTGAAAGCCATGTTTACCGTATAGGAGGTTACCTTTCCAATTACTATTCAAGCATTCCAATAAGATTCCTGCTCAAACGGTATGTGAACATGCGTGTGGGTCTGTTTTCAATTGAATTGGATTGATAACAATTCTACCTGATAAATTAAAAGAAATAAAGTTAATGACCTGGCAGCCGCAATGCTTAAGCAAACAAGTTGTGCAAATACGAAACAGTCATCCTTTGCTTTAAAAAGTTACCATAAAGGTTAAACAAAAAGGCATTCGGATGGAAGTTTGTGATTACTATAGCAATATCCATTAACTTAGTTTCAAACTCATCTTGAACCCCAGGGTACACAAACACAAGGACTCAAGGCTTGATCACTGGACCAGCAGCTGTTTTACAGGAAACATGTTACCTAGTCTCAGGGTCACACACAGGTTTTGTTCAGTTGCTTCTAAGCCACGCCTCAAGTCATCTTAAGACCCTTCTCCTCCTTTATGCAACTTACAGGACATTGCTTACAGTACTCACTTTGGATAGCTGCATGGCTTCTTTTTAATAATAAATGCAAGACATTTAGCCCTAGGAAATCAATAGCTGGCATATCCTTTAGAGGAGGTATTGGAACTTGCTTATCCACTGTCAGAAACCACCCTTTAGAGGACAACACCATTCAGTGTTTATCATGTCTTTTCCTTTCTCTCCCCTTTGTCTCATCAGACTTGCTCTAGCTTCAGCCAGTGGAAAGGCATTCAAAAACGCCATCCCCAGTGTTTCTCATCTGACCTTGACTGGTGCTGGTTTCAAGCATCAGAGGTTTCAAGCCAAGACTGCAACAACAGCAGCTGAGGAAAAGGATGGAGAAAAGTTTTTTCAAGCTATGGTGAAAGTGGAAAAGATCAGTCACCCTGAAGAGCAAATTTTGAGACTGGAAAAGAAGCTAGAGATGGAAATAGAAGAAAAGGGGATTGAGCACAAGAAGGAAGTTAAAACAAAGATAAATCTAAATGTCAGGAATCACCTTAAAAGCTTAGACGTTTGGTTTTCTTTTCAACTTTGTTCTATTGTCGCAAATCTGCACGCTTGTTACATATCTAGCTGTACTGAAGCTGACTTACTAACGTAGTTTATAGGAACATACTCCATTTCTGCAATTGTGGCACTTTTGTATTTGGACACTGAGCTTTTGCCGCGGATCCAGCAACTCAGTACTTTGATATTCCCCAGAGAGATACAGAATACTGAGCAACATAGAAAACACAGCAACCAGCTGTGCCCATAACAATCACTAGAGAAACTATTACACTTAAGTGCCAACACCAACCTCAGAAAAGCTCTACATGTATCATTTTCCTGACAGTCCACGGATTCCCTCCTCTTCAGTTTCCTTCCTGCCTTGTATTTCTGTAACAACTTTATCCAGGTTTTTTTTGTTGGTGGTGTTTTAACAACTCTCATGAGACAAATTATCTACTAAAATCTGAACAGAAGAAATGTAATTTGACTTATCTAAGAAAATCATTGCATTGAAGAAAAACCATGAGGCTCAACTCTCAATCTAATTTCATCTACTCAGACACAGACAAGATGATCCTGTATTTCTTTTTCATTTTGAACCCCACTGATAGGGTACCAATTCTAAGGCACTTTCTAACTATTAATGCAAAATTATCTGTGTGGCAGTGGCACAAAAAAATGCATTTCAAATCATCTCATGAATTAACCACAACCAGTCAACACTGCAGATAATCCTGAACAAGCAATCAGCATCACAGAAATACTGTATAAGTTAAAGTCTATCTTGGAGAACATCATAGTTTCCAACAGCGCTGCACTTTCTTGTGGATCCCAGTCATTTAAAGATGTCTTAACTGGATAGACAACACAGAAATTACACACAAATCCCTTTTTCTGATCCATTGTAGGTAGAAATGTGTACAACTTTTTGGATATTTTTTCCTCGTCCATTAGAAGGCAATCTATATCCAAACCGTATCTAGTTGGCAGGAAGCACAGGATACAGTCCAGATCCCCAAGAAAAGCTGCAGATGAATTTTAGTATTTGAAGAGTTAATTGGCCAGCACTGACCAGGCCACTTTTCTGCCTACAAGATCACATTAGACACACAAGCTCCAAAATACAGCGCATGGTTTGGATTAGCACTGCTCAGGTTGGCTGCTCTCCGCCTGGCTTCCTTCCCTTGCTCTGACCAAGTAAAAAAAATTTAAAACCCCATGATAAGCATCCAGCTCCCTCTGTTATGTCTTATCCCTGGTCCTGAATAGAATATGCCTTACACACAGCCCTGATCTCACTCCCTCTTTTTACTGTACCTGCATGATGCTTAATAAAAATTGCAAGTGACACAAACCCAACTACTGTACTTCAGTAGTGGGTAGTTACAGAGTAGCACCATACAAACCTTTGAGTCTTTTTAAAGTCTAAAGTTAGATTTTTTTCTTCCAAAATTAAAATGGATTCCCTTCCTTTAGGGTCCTGATTTAAAAAAAAAAAATTAGAATGATAAACAGTAAAGTTACAAAACTATACATTGAAAATGAGGGAACTGATCGTTACAAGAGCTCAGCATCTGCTATTCCTATTCTCTTAAGAGATCGAGCCAAAAAAGATTTGAGAAGTTTTTATTGCCAGATCTAAATTTTATTCCACAGGCACTGGATCAGGTCTTTAATCCTTTACTTAACCACAAAGAACTGTACTGAGGAGTTTAATTCTTCCAAAACAACTGATAATATCCCTAAACATTGAAAGAACACTTTTCAATATAAGCCAAATCCTGTATATTTTGCTTCTAAGTAAATGCCACAGCAGATGCAAAACCAGTAGGATTCACTCTGATGTTTTCTAGGAAAGGAGAAAATCTCCAAAAAACACAATCCATGCTTTAGAAGTGGCAATTAAAGAAACATCTCAATACTTGTACTGACTTAAATTGCATGTTTAACATTGTATATGTTTAATTTATTGATTTAGGATTTAACACATTTTATTACCCACACATTTTAATATGTATTATGGAACTGTCTTCTCACCAGGAAACGATTTTACCAGTTACATTTAACCCCCCCCACCCCAACAGATTTTCTGAACTGCCCTTCTTCACAGGATTTCAATGAAAAGGAAAGATGGTTGAAAATTTTATCAAAACAAGGAAGTACTGATACAATAAGTTACAGCTAAGCTTCAAAGGAAAAAGCAGGGTGGAAATTAAGACATTTCTAGCCATCACAGAAATTAAGTTCCAGAACAGCCTCCCAAGAAGAACTGTGAGACAAAACAGTTAAGTGGATCTTAAAAACTTTCTGTGACATTATTTGATATGACTGCTAACATGGTAAATTGTGTTTAGTGACAAAGTATCTATCACATACCCCGAGGAAGGGGAACAGAAGAGATTTCACAAACAAGCCATGTTCAAGGTGAGCTGGGCTTCTTTCCCCATCAGATAAACCACAGCATTTTAAAGGCTGCTGCTTCTAGCACCATTGGGTAAGGAAAATCCAAGAAACCTTGGAAAAAACATGTATAGAAACAGCACTCAAATATCCTTTCAGAAAATTTAGTAAAGGCTCTACTTGCAGCGCAAAGCAAAAGACAGTCAAAGTATCTTGACCTTTGGAAGAGGTATACTTTGAGCGCCAGGGAATGGAAAATTAAAGTGGTAAAAATATTTAAAATTTCACCATGAAATTCCACATACAGCTATCTCTGTGATACAACCTAGTAGATTTTGAACCAACTTTGTTTTCTGAGATTTAAATACAGAAATTTATGTCCTCTGACAAGACTTCAATAGTGCAACTCCACACAATCTTGCAAAAAGTCCTTAAATACATTGAAATTAGTTCTTACTACATTCATATACTAAAGCTCACTGATCAGAGGTCTTGGGATGTCAGATAGGCTGAAGTAGTCACATGGGAAAAAGCGTAACTATTTGTTATAGTTCAAATAGCTATAGTGGTTTGTAGGTAATAACCCATTATAGTATCTGCAAGGCTATTTTATCAGACACTGGAAAACTTTTTTGTTGGATGAGCCATAAAAGCTACAGAACGTGTGCCAGAAAACAGACCAAGGTTTAGCCAAGAAAGAAGCTTAAGAAGATCTCTTTTCCTATTATGGAAGCATGTGAAGCCATGAAGCTATTCAAAGCATCACACTTACAAAAATGATACTTCTTAAAAGTTCATAAAGTCAATATAGTTTGACAGCAAATAGGCCCTCGCCAAGACAAAATCTACTACTGGTTTAAACTGATGCTCATTTACTAGGAGAGTTGACTAGATAAACAGAATTAAGTTTTGTTTTTTCCTACTTGATGTCTCAGGTGACCTGTTAAAAGTACATCAAAGTACTAAAACACCTAGACGACTACTCTCCAACTACAAGAGAAGCAGTTCATAAACATTCTTGCAACTTTTGAGACTGGCATACTTGGTGATTAGTAACAGCAATTGTGCAAACATTGGGGACAGTGAAGGCTGGACTCCGTCTGAACATTCTTCTTCCCCTTTAATGGTAACAGCTCAATCGCACCTTGCAGATCAGAAATTTGACATCTAAGAGGTGCCTCCGATGACTGGGTGTCCACGATTTGTTTACTACACAAGGAATAGCTTTGTATTACATTACACCAGATAGGTTATTAGCTCCAGCACACAGCAAAAACACTCAGAGGGTGATTCTTATCAACTAACCTGGTGTACTTTCTGTACCTGAAAACATCTTCTCTTTAAAGGAATACTAACAATATCACCATCTGTATAATATGATCTTCCAGTACTTCTAATGTTCCTGCAACTGTGCAATCCCACTAACACTGGGCAGAAGGAAGACCACATCACATACAACATTTAACATTACTTTTCACACCAGGATTTTTGTTTCTTTATTTTAAGACACCCAATAAAGAACAAAACAAATGAAAAACAGGCAAGAACCAAGACTTGCATTGGCCTTGTGAGTAGCTGCTGTTCTTAAGCTGTTATCTTTCTCTTCACCTGTGTAAGGAAGGCAAAGATACTTCTCCCCCACTGAAAAAAAAATTCCTTTTTCAATTCAAGAATGTTTTAAAAAAGACAACAGCTCTACAATTTGACAGCCATGCTCACAAACTAAATTCACTAAATATAATGTACTTAGATCAATATTTTGAAATAATTAGGGCCAAACCTATCAGTAAAATAAAATGAATTTATACTGAGGAAAAAAAATCCTTACTATTTCATTCCAGGAACTTTCATAAAAGCAGAAATAAAAATGTCATGTGTTGTTACAGTTTATAAAATGGAAGACTGTAGAGATTGAAAGACCACTGAAGTAATCTTAATGGACATTCAGAATTCTGCCAACACTATGTTTTTGCTGCAGAAATCCTACGTTCATGCTCTTCAAGGTGGATTTCAAGTGCTAGTGAGCACATAGTACTAACTCAATTGGATAGTGAACTGTTTGCTGTGTCAAAGCTTTTTGCCAAAAACATATATAATTTTTCTTTTTGCTGTATGGATAATCAACCCCAGATGGCAATTTACATAGGCAACAGCATAAAGGAATCCATGCACTGCTGGTGCTCTCAGCCCCAATCAGAGCAAGCATGGGCGTTTGAGAATGTCACTGTTTATTTTTAATTGCTGTGTCCCTCCTTTGTGCAGGTTCAAGCGGTCAAAGATGTCGAAGTCCATTAGTAGAACTGGAAGGTGATGCCACTTCATTTGGTGAGAGGGTTCCTCAAATTTAAAAAGCAGCTGGTTTGTAATGTCCCTCAATGCCCAGTGGGTACCAACTGTCAATCTCAGTTACCATAGGGTCAGGGCAAAAAAAGGTCAGAGAGAGTCATAAACCACAATGTGTTGTGAAATGTGCTTCCTCCATTGCCCTGTAGGCCTGAGAAAGGTTTGACCTTTCATAGGTATCCTAACCCAACTCTGTATGATGATAGCAGGGGTAAGTATAACACACAATTCAAACTTACAAAAGTTGCTTCCTTCTACTGTGCCTTGGTTACCTGTACACGATGAACAGTCACATTCACAAGGTGCTCATGGCAAAAACCAAAACCCTGCTCACAACTATTACAACTCAGAGGTATGGCATGTCTGCTATCTCACAGAAGGCAGAAGGATTAATTCATTAACAGCAACTGAAAATAAACTTTGAGAGAAATTGTTAATGCCATACACAGATTATTGACAAAGAGAAGCTAGATCACTTGGCTTTTATCTGCTAACTTGGTCTTTCACTTCTCTAGAAATAAAACAGGAACAACAGTTAAGCAGTTCAAAGTCCACTGAAAGTCCTCTTGACTTTCTACTGGCTCTCTAAAAATCCCAACTGCAGCAAGCCACTTACTGCATTCCAGCAGCTCTTCCAGAACATGCTGACATCAGTTAAACCCCTGGCAAACAAAGAGAATGTGCATCAAGCATTTCAATGCCCTCTTCTTGCCATTTGCTTCACTTCCAGACATCTCAGGAAGCCTACCTAGTCAGATTCTTCAGCAAGCCTTCTCACTGGGCACAATGACTCAAATAAATGCAACTTCACTCAAACCTTGGGTGTGCCCTGTCTTGGAAACATGGCCACTTTGCTTTTTGAAGTTGAAAATCTGACACTAATCTAGGTCAGCCTTCTCTCTTCTTCATTCAACTAAAATTGAGTAGGTAACTTTACTGGCTGTGTTACTTAATCTCTGTATGGCTCCCTATTATAAGCCTAGCTTATATTAGACTATCAGAAAAATAATGACACTGAAAATAATGGAATAATTTCAGATCAGAGAACACTCTCTTCTTTGTTGAGTGTCTCTTTGTATCAGGAAAACTGGCGGGAGCGAAAAGGAGAGACTCACCTTCAGGGCAGGAATCTCCACACTGTCACCAAGGCTAACAGAGCCAGAAAGAATAGTCCCTGTCATCACCGTGCCTTGACCCTTGATAGAGAAACAGTGGTCGACTGCCATAAGAAAGTGTCCTGAGGGGTCTCTTGATGGCAGGTAAGCCTGAGACTTCAAGACCTAGAGAAAAAAAAAAGAAAAGAAAAATAGAACCATGCATGGGTGAAAAGTCATGACAGCCATACAGCAAAAGAAAGGCAAGCAGATGATTGATCGAACAAGCTTGCAGTTTTACTGATTTCAGGCATCTCCCAATGAGCTTAGAATGCACCAACGTCAAATTAACTGTGCATGCCATAGAGAAGATGCACACTTAGCAGTAGGAACAGTTCGATTTTCTGCCTTAGAAAGATTTGGTGCTGGACATTTAGCTTGGTTAGCAAAACTGCACTGGCAATAAAGTTGCTGCCAAACTCAATATAAACACTACAGCAAAGCAAATGAAAAAAATTCCTGTACCCCCATCCCCCCCAACCCCAAAGTACAATTTTACAGTGTATCTTGCTACTTCAGCTTTTTTGATTTAGTGCAAGTTAACTTACACAAAAATATTAGCCCCATCCATGCCTCCCTCCCAGAAAAACTACTATACTGGGAATAAGTTTTCAAAGTCAACTTCCCCTTCAGATTTACATCAACACTTCTTGGAGGATCAAGCCACTAAGAAAAACAGCTACATAAGTATCATTTTCTAGAGAAATTCTTCAAGTTCAGGATCTGTTTTGCTGACAAATAATTATGTCTCTTAAAATACACTATCATAGGTGGGAGACTAACTATAAATATGCAGTCACATACTTAACAGTGGTTCATAGGAGCTAGTTCACCCCTGTCTCAAATTACTTTTGATTTCTGCCTTTGTTATAATATCAGCACGTAAACTTGGCACCACCTTTACTGTCTGCTTTTAAGGTCAAAAATTGTAGGTTAAGTCATAATGGCTGCACAATGGAGAGGGAGTCTCTTATCAAGGAGAGAAAGGGTAATACCTTGAAGCTCAATGGCAGGTCTCACACAGCATTTGCCAGCTCTGCTAAATACTAGATCTCTGAGTGGACAAACGGCTGCAACTCAGATATTTCCCTCAAACAGTTTTAACCATGGGGAACAGCCTAGTAAATCTACCTGGAACCAATGAAGGCAAAGCTAAGACTTGCCTATCTCCAGCTCTCTAGATGTTGCTGCGGGCAGCACAGCTCTTGCCAAGTCTGCTGTAGGGCCATACCACGTTGTACCCCAACAGCCCTCTCAGACCACACGTGCCAGTATGACATCCAGCGCTCAGCAGCCAAGGGGAACATTCTGCCTTTGTACAAGTCAGGATGCTGTGGGCAAGATAACCCTAGATTACTGGTGACTGGTGCTGCACACTAACTTCGGGGATTTACACATTTTAAATATGTCAGCATCCAAAGCATCCATGCCAGAACTTGGCAAGTCTGCAAAGAATGATGCCTTTGTTTTAGGACACTTCCTGCTGCCTGCAAGTAACTGTAGCACCCCTCCAGGGCAAAGACATGCTACTCTTCCCTGACGTTTACTCACAGAAGGGGTGACAAGTCTAGTACAAGCCAAAAATATCATGCATGTCAAACAACTATCCTAAGCATCCTGCCCTTCACAGTATAAGCTTCACACCATATAACTTACCAAATAACTCATTTTTCTAAAAACCTCAAAATTTATTCTCAAAAATAAAAATTTGGTATTGCTAAAACTAAGGATACCTCTGAAGCATTAGCTTGCTTTAACATTTCTCTTGTTCATACGCCTTTGATCTTATGCTAGTTATAAGATCATACAGCTTTTTGCAGGCCTTATCTCATTCAGGGCACAGGATAAATCCAAGCTATGCATTTTATCCTTTGCAGAAGTGCAAGGCATGCAGTAAACAAGGCAGAGTATCAGAGAAAAATGGTTTCACTGTGAAGGCAGGTGGTGCTCCTCTAAAGAACAGATTCTACACTTGCTTATGCCAGAATTCCCATGCATCATCATTCTCTTAAAAATGAAACTTTCCACCAGTACTCACTGATTGTAAACCTCAGACTGTCCAAACAGAAACCCCAAAGCTTGACAAACAGAGTGCAAAGCATTCACAATTGCAATCAAAATTGGTAGGTACTATGATCTGAATACAAGCATGTCCCAGAAGAGTTCTTTGTTTCCTTAAATTTGGCATCCAAAATCAGTAAACTCATTGGACTTAACTCCTTTGTGCCTCAGCTTCCCAATCTAAGTACAGGATAAGTCACTTCTACACTTCCTATAGGTCTTTTGGAGGTAAGTTAACTGTTTGCCAAGTGCTCAAGACTGCAGTGATGAGTGCCAAAGAGAAGTCCAGGAGGAAATTAATCATTCTGAACACGCAGCAGTATTTGAATGGAGTCATAAGGCCACACAGAGAATAATGAGAATAAAAACAAAATACTGGCTGCCTGCTCAGTAGTTGAGCTCTGTGCATCCTGCGCACAGAATGAAGCAAGGGTTGTACAGAATAAAGAATCATGCACTTAAACGCTGTATCATAATGCACACATGAAGGAAGCGGACATTCACCTATGCATAACTTCTGAGTGCCTGACTTCACAACTTTACTGTTTTCTTAACTGCTGTGTAATTATAAAATAACACCTACCAACGATTTGGCAGAATTTTAAAGCTATTCTTAGTTGTTATGCTTCCTAATTCCTCATAACTAAGACAAATTTCGCCACATGTGATAGCTGTTTCTTAAGTCAGCTACTCAAAGACTCTGAAGCCTAGCAGTTGAAAAAGGAGACCCACTTGGGGGGCATACATCCTCAACTTGTCCATTCACTGGAAGGAATCCCTGAAGAATTAGGTTCAATAAAACTGATGTTATGGCAGGAGTTTCTCGGCTCTAGATACTAACACAGCATACTCCAAAAGACTTAAAGATGCTCAAGCACATTTTACAGCATTATTATGTTCTTCAGCAGGTACCTCAATTAATTCAGAAACACCTAGTGGATTCTCAGACTCCGGGGCTTCCGGTCCACCAGGCTTTGCTGCAACAGCAACAATAGGACACCCACAGAACCTGAAACAGAGAAAGACTCCCACCATTAGACCACAGATCTCCCACACATGTAAATCAGACACTTCTGACAACGCAGGCGAAGATACTGCCTCAGATTCCGATTCATCTGTTTTTCCGTCATAGTGAATAACTGACAATTTTTTTCTGGAATTACTGGCATCTGTGCTACTGGACTTCACTATGAAATCCTTAGTACTGTTTAGCATTAGCCACAGGTTCAACTTCCAGTGGCAGTCAAGACTAAGACTTCACTTCAAAAGCAAGGCCCATTACTCAGTCTTATCACAGTGGCTTTGCATTCAAGCTATTTTACCTGGAGACTAAGTTTTCAATTTTTGTTAAAATAATTACAATCCTAGCTGTAGAGTCATAACTTTCAAAACAGAAGCCAAATATAAGATGGCACATGATATCTACCTGAGTCTGCAGACAGCCTGTAAGATCTGCAGACAGCAGAAAGATCTAGAATTCAACTGAAATGAAAATTTGTGAAACAACCTCAAACATGCAAAGCTTCTGAGAACAGTAGTACTTCCACAGCTGACCCATTTAGCTGCTCTTTCAATGTATTTTGTTTTTCAAGCCCTTATTCAGCAGCTTTTTTTTTTTTTAAATCCTCCTGATTGAATTTGTAACATTTGCTCCCTAAAACACAACCTATTGTTCGACTAGATGATCTCAGAGGTCCCTTCCAACCCTGCTTGTTCTGTGATTGTCTTATCTGATAGCTTGCTTTGCCTAGATTTTGGAAAGGGAAATTAGATACGACAAGTTATTACTGCATCTTTGCAAAATTCAGGATTAACCATGTTAAATACATATATGTGAAGCAATGAGCAATGGAATAATAATCAGCATTAAAACACAAAAGTGGTAAAGTCTGACAGATACTTAATTCTTATGCAATAGATTCAGACCAAAGTCACGATTGCTGTCATCCTTGTGATTCCCCCAACAAAGTCATAGATTTTATCTTAAAAAGGGAACAAACTGGAAGAAAAAAGACAGCGCCATGATAAAGAAAAAAATGCTAAGTTCTGTACAGGGTGCTCATCTAGTGATGAAACTGTAATCCAGTATATATTTTCTGTTTGTATGCCATAAGCCTGAGGCATCTAGGAACAAAGAAACAAAATGTACACTGAAAATTTCTGTGATTAACCATGAAACTTTTGGAAATTTATTTTAATTCGAACTCTTCAGGGCAACATATTACAATAAATGTAAGTTTATGCAGAACCAAATGCCTTACTCCTTTTCCCATGTGCCAGAACAAACTGGAGCAATTGTATACTGCCATTGGAGGCACTTCCAAACATGATTTGGCCCTACTAAAACTGTTACTCCACCACGCTGATCGTCAGCAGAGTTTAGACCCTGCTGGACAAAGATAAAAGCTGGCACGAGCAAAAAAAATTATGGCAAAATTGAAATTTCATTCACAGAGACAGTTTGCTTTTCCTTGCAGTATCAATCTATGGAACAAGCAAGTTTTTTTTAGGTCAAATTTACAAGTGTTGATCTATCCAAATGTGACAGTTACTTTTCTCTAATTTTTTTCACCTGCTATGGAATCTCCTGACAACACCACAATAATTTCCCCTGAAAACTGGTAACACCTACTCTATAGCTGCAAAAGACTTCACATTTGCTTAGTATTAGGAAACCGCGCACATGCATTCATGTGTGTAGAGAAATAACCAGCAAGTAAACTAGTCCTGGAAAACACCTCATTGACAAGCATCTGAGGCGGCTGTCAGAAGGTCTCAGCACATGCCCTGCTAATAAAAGTAGTTTAGAAATACAAAAAATAGTTAAAAAAACATGCATTTGGAAATTCAAAGTCAAGTGGGAAAGAGGCTGTTAAGAAACAACACATGCCTGACATACAACAGAACAAGCACTTTACCATCAAGTCCAGGTCAGCAAAGCTTTCAAAGCATCATAAAGCACAGACTACACTTGCTAAGAAGGAATTTTTGTTATGGGAACAATACACAGATGCATCTGATAAAAGACCATTTCTAGGATCCAGAGTTCAGCTAAATAATTAAAACATTATGACAGACCATTCCTCTCCATGTGGAGTCACAGCTGTTGTGATCATCTGATGCACATCCTTGTTTTAAAAAGGGACTGGAGGAAAGGACCTCACAGTTAACATGTCCAGTGTTTCAAAAATTCACCTCCCCCTCAGTTTGAGGAAGTCTGCTAGTTTTCAAGACATACTTGCAAGACCCACCTGTACTCCAGAATATAAAGAGGTGTAATTCAGACAGTGTACATAAGAAAACTGCTGTTCAGAAGTACTTCTTACAAAAATTAGTATTCCTTTTATGAATATGCAACTAGAAAGGTCTTCTTTTCCCCTATCCTTTGCAATACGATCTTGGACTAAACCAAGACTGAAGTACCACCTCTAGCAGCAATTACTGCTGTTCAAGAATAAATAAATTTTAAAAGAAGGACAAAATAAGTGAGTAGTGTATGAAGATAAGCTCAATTATTAAAAAAATCTTTAACTTCTTGGCATAGACTGTGGATGCTTTAGATAAGAAACAAAGAATATAAGTTATCTGCAATGCTGCACAATTCACATTCCATATATCAAGCTTTCAAGCAACTAAATAAAGGCATAATAAATCTATTAGATAAAGTTAGGAAAACTTTAGAGAGAATCTCAATGCTCTCTCCATTGGGCTTACCTGTGAACTTGATCAAACTCACATCTATAAAAAAACCCTGTTGTTCCAAAATGCTTTTTTTTTTTTTGACATATTGCAGGTACCTCCTTCCTCTATCTCCCCTGAAATAGGAGCTAACAACCTATAGAGGAAAAAACAATCTACCTGTATTTCTTTGCCCTCAAATCAGCAACTACTAGAGAGAACTGAAAGTTGTAGGATTCTGACTAGGTTCACAAGAGGAAAATTTCATGTTCTTGGTGACTTCTGTACTATTCCAAGCAAAACAAACAGACTTATGTTACAGACAAGCTGGAAAGACAGCAAAATCTTCAGTCACTGTTGTAGCAGTTGTGTAGTTGAAAAGGGATGTTGCCCTACCATCACAAATAAGCTAAGCAAGAACTGCCATATCCAACTAAGCTTTGCTCTTTTGTTCCTGGTGAAATTCTCCTCTGTATGCTGAATCCTATTCTTTTGATTCTCAAAATCAAAACGTGACCCAACAGCTATAAACATGGGAGTCATAATGCCCCCTTATGACCCTGGACAAAGTAAGCTGCACTTCAAACTGCATAACCCCTAAGGGAATACTGTCTGTATTGCATCTTCCCACAGCCACATTTTCAATCATAAATCTCACTGCACTTCACCCATTATTTTCCTAAATTAATTAAAGCAAAACAGGACTGACAAATGCCAACCCAGCCAGAGTCACATTGCATTATAGAAACTTTAGGAACATTGTCAATCAGATTCTTGGCAATACTAATGTGTCCCAGAGAAAGATAACTACAAGCCATCTTTATCTCCCTAGTTAATAAAATCACATTTTTCACCCTCAGTTAAGGAAAAGCCCTAACTCTTCCTCATTGGAGGTTTTTTTTTTTTTAAAAAGACTTCTGGATCACAACAAAAGTAACAAGCTCAAACTAAAAGAAGTTCTCCTTCAACCAGCCTTTCCACCTCGTTTTATCCAGTCTGAACTGAAATGAAAGTTTCATTATACTCAAATATTTCTCCGTACACGATACTTACAGGTGCAAATTCAGGACTGAATTTGAATTTCTGGTAATCTTTCCACTCTTTTCCTCATCATCTTAGCAAGACATACCTACGTTCATATCTCATCTAGCAACGGTCAGATTAGGTACATTTAGAAGCATGTTGAAAGTGAAACGTGGATATATTTTTGTTACACAGTAGCTGTTAATATTACTGTTAACTTACTTTGTATTTTCCAAGGTCTTCTGCATTTTCTTAGTCATCTTCTCAATGGCACTTTGCCTCTTCCCCTCTGGAAGGAGATCTATTTTGTTCAGAACTACCACCATCTTCTGGCAGGCAATTTGCCCAATTACCAAGCACTCTGCTGACTGTGTCTGCATCCCTTTTGTCACATCGATTACAAGCATCATCAAATCAATTATCTGGGCACCTGGAGAAGAATTCACAGTCAGTATTACAGCAGCACAGAGAGATTAAGAAACATTTTCTCAAATAGCTTCCATAAGAACCATCTGTATATGTACACAGGCCCAGAAATACAAACAAAGCTCAAATCAACATAAGCATCAAATGCCTGTGTTTGAAAATAAGACTTCAGGAATTTAAGCTGTTATATATACTATCATCAGATCATACAAAATATGCAAAACTGTGATTGTTTACATGTTCCTCCATATTAACAGTGTAAGGACCTTATCACTGTATTTAAAAATAAGAGTCAGGTTTACCACAAATCTAAAGAAATTCTTATAATCCCTCAATGTGAGGAAGAGATTATTTAAACCTTGCAATACACTAGCACTCGCTTCCAATTCAGATCTACATCATTCAAATGTGTACACACACACACACACACACCATTTTTATTTTTGAAGTATTGTTGCCATGAGCTCTTAATCCTCTGGCTGAAGCAACTTGAATTTCATGGATTTAACTTTGTTTTTAAGGAAGCTTTTGATGAAAGTTGGGCCTTCCACTAATTACATTCAGAATTTCCCTGTCCCGTTCCAGGTAACCGAAATACTCCGAATACCAAAAAAAGCAAAGTGCAACAAACTTTAATGTAACAAAGCTTGAATATGAAAAAAAAAATCTAAAGCTGAACTAGCAGAAAATCACAGTAAAAAAACACATTTTAAGAGATGTAACAGAAGAAATCACGCAAAATTGCAGCATTCTGAATTTAAGTGCTTTTAATATCTGTCTCAAGCGTTTGATCAGAAGAACATGAAATCGATGCAACTGTTCCTTGTTCTCTTGCCCTCTCCAACCTACTTTTTTTTTTTTCTCCTCTAGTCTTTATAATGGCTATCACAACAGCCACCCTTGTTCATAGTTCCCATGAACTCTCAGGATAGGAAATCACTCTGAGGCTGAAGTGCATGGGTGAATGAGTGGGTGGGAACTACAACAAGAAAAAAAAATATGGTTACAAATGACTATTTTCAATCTACCAAAGCTTTCATCTTGTAATAATGAATACCAAATGTAAATAATGAATGCTTCAGAAGCTAGCTGGCTAATTATGACATTTGCAAAGCTCCTGCAGACTTCTCACCACTCATTTAAAAAAACTCTCCAAGACAAACTGAAGATGTTTCTCTCTCCAAAAGTATTTTTTTTATTTTTATTAATTGTATTAATTTAGAACTTGCTTAAATTATAACAAACGTCATCAGTGCTGCACTAACAGCTCAGATGTTATACACCACACAAAAGTGTAGACCTAAAGAACAGGAAGCAAGGGGAACAAACAGCATGAAAATTGTTCAAGTAGGACAAAACCCTTTGAACAATCAAAATGCATGCATTTTTGTGAGTGTATACAGCAGGGTTTGTTTTGCTTTAAAACTTAATACCCATGTTTTGTATTAAACTATATCACACAGTAATTCTTACTACACAGACAACACTCTTAAAATGAATGGGAATTAATAATTAAAACCAAACCATGAAGTATCATTAATACCATAAAAAGACGGGTCACGCATTCAGTGAAATAACACTGCAGCTTAAGTTTTAGCTAAGTTTGTTATGACTAACAGAGTATGGCAATCGCAGCACTCCGTAACCAAGCCAAAGTAACCAGACCTGACACTGGCCTTGAAAACGGTGGCTGATTTGCTGCACTACATATGGTACGGCATCTCCTCCCTCCAGCAAGAGGAAACCTGCACTGAAGCTGCTATATGAAGTTTCAGTACAAGGGCCACTTTATCCTGAAATGCTAAATTAACTGCTTTGAACACATTTATTATAAAGCAAATACTTGTAATTGCTGTATTTCTAAATCTATTAGTAACACTTTAAAAGAGCCATAAAAGTCACCAACTCAGTTGCTAGAAGGTCAAGAATGTCTACCTCAGGGCATTTCATAGCAAAGAAAAGATGAACACAGGGAAAATAACTATACATGGAAAAATGGAAAAATTCCCAAGACACCAGAAAACATATCAAGACACTCCGAGATGAAAATATATTACAGCCAAGGAAATGGCAACATACTCAAGTTAACAAATGTGTGGCTTAATACAGGTTTTGTGCCTCCTTCAAATCCTTAATGAGTAATCGGCCACAGAGATGCCACAGATGACACAAAGCATGGTGGTACCATCGCCTGTGAGGGGATAGCAGGCATCCATCCACCCATGCAGGGTGGGAAGCTGCTGCCCTTCAACAAAACCATGAAACAAAAGGAAAAGATCAGGACGCTATTGACAGAAACAATTTACCCACATTCTCCTCAAGGCATGAGGATGTTTTGTACTTGTGAACTTGAGCACTCGTCTTTATACGTGTCAGTAGACAAGACTGTCAAGCAACAAGGCAAAAAACCAGAGATTTAGTCCCTCAATTTTCTTGAGACATTTAACATGGCTTTTTTTTGACAATTCATCTTCTCATACCAAATTTTATATTTTGTTTTATACTATAACCCATTTCCTTTGTTGCCCTTCATCCAGTCATCATAGTTCATTAAACACTGAAGTGAAGTAACCCAGGGAGATCAAAACCAAGCATACAGGGATTTGCAAATGTAAAGTTCCTGATCGGGACAGTCAGCAAGCCACATGTAAGAAGTTGACTAAACTATAGCCTCCACCCACACACATACCCTCTCCAGAGCATGGAATATCTTCTTCCAAACAGTTTTTTCCTTTTAGCATGTAAATAGTCATAGGAGACCTACAATATGCTTAACTTCATGTTTGATTACTCTTACAGATTATTTAAATTGCAATCAACTCACTACCACTTTAGATTTTAGTCAACAAAAGAAACAGTGATCCTGAAGAATTTTCTACAGCAGAACAAGATTTAACTAAGAAAAGCTGAAGTAAGGGTGGATTATATAAGTGTATTCTTGTGTACGTAATCTGACTTGGAAAGACCTTTTAATTGAAGCATAAAAACATTACGGCCATACCAAGTGGAGACTCCAACAAGAATAAAACAAGGTGATGATATCACTCTATAAATCTGCACTAGTTGACCACAGAAGGCCCACCATGGGCTCTTGTGAGAAATGGAACGAAAGGGAAATGAAACATTTTTTCCTCTCCAAACAGGCCAGGATATTGTCCTACACAGTCAAGATGAGGAACGTTCATCTCTTCTGTATTACTCAAGCCCTCAAAGCAGGCAAGCGTGGCTTGAAATGAATCTGAATGAAGCAAAGACATACGCAGAGGACAGGTCTGCATGTAAGGAAGCACATCAATCAAGAAAAATTTCACCTGCATCAAAGCAGGTCATATAGCATCTATAATAAAGCTACACAAAGGTATTCAAATGATTTCCCCTACAGGAAAAAAAAGGTAATCTTTCTTCTCGTGTTTCATCTATGAATGAGGTGTTCAAGAACATTCAGAAATATAGTCTATTAGCTTGAAAATGATCAATGATCAGCATATCCTTCGTGCGATGACATACAGCTCAGTTATAGCCCTGTAAAAAGTAAATGAAACAAACTAGTCATCACCAAAAAACAAAAGGGGGTGGGAAAGACAGGAACTATATTGCACGATAAGAAGCTAAGCCACAGTGAAAAAAGTAAAGAAGTAGACAGTCTACTGAGTGAATGAAAACACCACGAAAGATAATGCATGAACAGCGTGAATGTGGACGACAGCCAGATACGGAGAAAAAGGCAACAAGACAGCACAGCAGAGAGGAAAGCCTGCAGAAAACTGCACCAGCTGAACTTGGAGGCAGTAGCACTCATCTGTACCACAAAGCACCAAGAATCAGAGAACTTGAGATATTAACAAAATATTTTCAGACATGAGAAAGAAAACATCTACCCCTGCTTTGAATATTCCAATCCACTCTTGCTTCTGAGTTTTGGGGAATATTTGACTATGACCAGTCAGAGAAGTAACTTCTTATTGCCACTGCTTGCAGACCAAATAGGATCCATGCTAACATGAGGACCAAAGGCACACACCCCAAATTAGGCTGTATCCTCATCTGGCCAAGCACAGTGGACTCTTTAGTAGGCTTTCACAATTTGAACAGCTCACTGTTTCAGAAAGCCAACACCAAAACATGAGTGTTTTCAAAATAGTGTTTATCCATCGCACTAGATGAATCAGAGATGCTATGTGTTATGCTAAGTTTCAAATGTGCATAAGGCAGCAGTCACCAGCAACTCATTTCCTTAAACTGGACATTGGCTCCACTTTTCCAAGGCAAGAGCAAAACCATACCACCTGCTGCACGTAACTCACAGCAAGCTCTCACTCCTCATCCTGGAAAGGACTCACCAGCTGCTGAGGACACCCAGAAAGATAGATGACCCAGGAGAATATCATACATTAGAAGATGTATTAATGAACTTTTAATCTTTAGTAGAAAATTCATTTCATTCTCCCTGCATTTATGCTATTATATTGCATCTTCAAACTTTTAAATGAAATAGGAAGAAGGGCCTACCCACAGTTCCAGGCAGCGAGGCTGCAAATCTTCATGCCCTGCCTTATAGATTTACTCCTCATAAATGTGTTCAGTAGCACATCTATTTTTGATTTTCACACAGTTTATATAAATAAAGCACACTTAATTTTGCTCACTGAAGCCCAAACTGCAATTTTTACATTCTGCTCTCATATCCTCATGCAAAAAGTATACAAGTAGCAAAACCAGATGATATACCAATATTCACAGGGAAACGCCACAGGAGTGTCCAACCCATAGGCTGTATTTTTCAAAACTGCAAAGCACTACAGCTGTGTTTATTTTTGGACAGAGCATTACATCTTATGGCAAAGCTCTGTCAACCTCTGTCACAGAAGCTGTGTCAGTTCTGCATGTACATGAACTCAAAACCCTTCTCTTTGTGCAACCTGTTGCATACCTGTAAATTATATACCTGAATTCCCATATTGAGCTGTGGGGAGATGGAACTGTACAGCAAACCACAACATTTACAGCAAGTTAAAGGCATTATTAGGCCTAGGGGGAAAGAAGGAAAAAAAACACACAAAAGAAAACCACACATGCCTGCCCACCTCCCCCAACAACAATTTCAGCCTCTCATTTTATTCTATCAGCTCCAAAAGCTTATCACTGCTATATGTGCTCACTGTATCCATTTTCAGAACAATTAGGTTATAAACTGCCACTTAGTTTAGTGCTTGCAATTTCAGCATCACTGAAAAGAAGAACCAAAAGACATTTTCAATGAACAGACAATCTGAATGGTTTTCCCTTCAGCAAATACAGATGAAGAATATTAGAGCATTTAAAACTACTACTACTACTTTGACAAGCATAAGCTTGGTATTACATTATATTGGTAGATTATGGGGAATGTAAAGCTGATTTGGCTCCACGGTAAGACTCGGGCTAGCGGAGGGAAGAACAGGAGGCTACCAAGTCCCGCATGAATTGGTGCAAGGTTTCGCATGCCGCACCAGCACCGAGAATGAGCACAGACTGACTTGTGGCTTCTTTAAGCTACTGTCTCCTTTTCTGTTTGTGGTAATCTTTTTAGCTGAATTTGCACAAACAGTACAACTCCTGTTCACAGGCACTGAAAGGAAGCAGAAAATGGAATTTTTAAAGTAAAAATAAAATAATTGTGGGCCATGGGCTATAATTTGATTTCATGCTTTACAAGGAAATGAAAGAGGACTTCCTTAAACATTTTTTTCTTAAATATGCTTTTTACCATGTTAGGATTTCCTCTAGTGCTGAAGAGAAAATAGGATTGTAGAAAATGTGCCGTTCTCAAGTATCATTGCTACTCAGGGGCAAAGCTCTGTTTTAATGTGCACTTCCCATTCTGGGGAAGAGGAAATTCTCCAATTAATAAACCGGGTGGACTGAGGCGAGTTTTTAAGGTTTAATCAATTTCATCTGCACATAGGATAAAAAGACCAACTATTCTACCATTTTTGCCTCCCCTATTCCCCTTTAAAAAAAAAAATCAATGTTTTATTTTAAATTCTTTGAGGTTAGTATCTCCTGTCTCAGGAAATATTGTCTATATCATGCAGTGAGTATGGAACTTCCCCCTTCCCACCCCCCCTTTTTGTTAAGAATCTTATTCAGAAACTACAAAATTATTCTCTTTCTTATACTGTAACACCTTGGGAGATGCTACAAGTTGTACAAGATTTTGCTATTTACCTTGGGGGAGGCATTGTGATGAATAAGATTTTTGCGGGATATGAAATCTTCTGAAATTTAAAGAGAAAGAGGGGGTGTGAGGGGGATAGAGAGAAAAATGCACACAACTAGAGCGCATGAATTACACATGAAGAAATCCTCTGTAAAGCAATGCAAATCATGGATCAAAACTGATACCATAACTTTCATTAGGAAACACTTTGAAAAGAACAGGAACTCGTGGAGTTCAAGCATCCCACCACCACTTCCCAGGCATGTCATTCCTAAAGGTTTCAGCAGCTGGAAACACAAACAGGGAGCCGTGCAGCTTCAAACTCTGGATAGCTTGGAATATCTCTGATAGCAAGGGTCAGACCAGCAACCCACAAGACTTTTCTGAATGCACAGTAAAGCTTAGAATTATACTTTTTTTTTCTGAACACTAAAGAAACTGCTGGTTGCACAAATTCCCCCTAAATGAAAACCAGCCAGTAAGCTCTTTCCTAAACTGAGAGCTACAAAGAGAAAGCAGGATGACCACAAGAGCATACTCCTAGGAAATCCATTTCTGATATGCCAAATAACCTTTTAGTTATTTATTTGTAATTCTGAGTTCAATTCAACTATAAATAGTAAGTGATAGAAAAAGATAATTGCTAATAGGGAATAAAAGGATTCTTCTGCAAAAAACACTTCACATGAGAATACACTTGGAATATACTTCATATTTCATCTCCCAGATGAACGAGCGTACAACAGTCCTGAAGTGGCTGAAGGACACATGGGCCTCTACCCTTTCCTTTGTCTAGTCAGCCAAGGATCTTTCTTGCTTGAATGTGTTCTAACATGTCAGAAACATGTCTGCATTCTTCAAAGGAAGAAATAATATAATTAGAACATGACAATAAGCTTGATTGTCCATGCTGATAAAGCATCAACAAAAGCAATAATGTCTCCGTGAAGGTTATAATGGAAAAGTTTGAGGGACATCATCTAATAATTTATGATTACTTGCAGACCCTGCTGTTGCAACACTGTGCATATGAATAAACAGATTACTTTTGTTGAAAAAATAAAGTGAAGACTATCTCAAAAAAGCCACTACAATACATGCAGAAAGGTCACCAAGAGATCTTTTGCAAGACTTTACAGAGAAAGTAAGGAGTCTCACATTGCCTTTAGCCTCTTTGGAGAAGTGTCGTACACTGGGCCCCCCACGGAGTCCTCGATCATGCTTCCCAAGATTGTACAACTTACAGGTGGCTGGCTCACCTTTATCAGGGGCAGGACCAGAGAACCTCCAGAGGACCCTTCCCACCTGAATTACTCTGAGAAAACAGTTCTAGAAGTGGAAAACACTTCAGGGGGAAAAAAAACAAAAACAAAAAAACAAGTGCAGAACAATACACTTGCACATATACATTTTCTAGGGACACTTGGAAATCCTAGCCCTAAGTACTTTGTTATTACAGGAAGGTAAGCTTCAGGCAGAACAATTATGAAATAATCAGTTTACGTGCAAAGTCCATTTGCTCCTCTCCAAGTGTTGCATTATTACTACAAAAGAAGCAATCCTTTGAACAAGTTTTCTTGCCGCACACTTCTGGTCACACGCTGAAACACATCTGAACTCTGCCAGACTTCTTGGCTGGAAGCTGCAGGGCGAGGGCAGCAGTGGGGGATTCAGCCCTCAACAGGCAAGCGCGGGAGGCCAAGCAGTTTGAAAGCAAGGTACTCAAAGCTGGGGGGAAGGTACATTTGACCCTGCGACAGACAGAAATTTAGACGTCAAGTCAACAGCTCAATGCTATGTATTATTTTCAATGACTCACTTATTCAGAAAACATTAGGGGTTCGCACTGCACAGCCAGCAGTGGCTGTTGCAGAGAAGATGGATTCCAGGATCTTTGTTCTTCTTTCTTTGGCTGAGGGAGATCAAAAGCACCAGCTCAAGAAGCATCTGAACACCAGAGTATCGGAGTACCTTCTGAACGCCACATCCCTTTTCTGCAACCTATGCTACAAAGTGGAAGTGCAGCATGAAACGAAGAAAAACATTCAAGGTCCAAAAATCAAAAAAAACACAAACAACCTTTCAAGAAAGGAAAGATTTCTTTAATTGCTATCTTGAGATGTTTTTCTATCTCCCTGCTAAAGGAAGAAGTTTTTCTGTCAAAAGGATTTTGCTTATAATAGAGACCATACCAAAACAAGGCAAGTACAAGAAGCTCTCATTATAATCTGAATAAATTCACCGTTCAAACACATTACAATTGTATGTAGTTTTGTAAAAAGTAATAATAATAATAAACCACCACACACACACACAGAGACACATGAAATCCTACCTCCAAAGGCTCCCAAATGGAAATCACTACCAAAAAGAGATTGCTGTGGATCTTTTTAATTTAGGTAACATGGAATCATTGCCTACACTTTCCCTCCCTTCTGCAACACAACAGAAGCCAGGTACACCCAACCTTTTCTTAGCCTGCACGTAACAGCAAGAGCAGCACAAGTAACGGCTGCAGCCAAGGATACACGCTTCTACAGACAAGCGAAGGCTCCATTCAACTTCAAGCACTCTTTAGAAGCACGAGAGGATTCCTTTTCTCCTTTACTTCCATTGAAAGGATAAAACATGGAAGTCAAAAAGGCATTTCTACCCATGTAGTTTCAAGCCAGGGCAACCACATACTTTACTTTGTTATTGTATTAACATACCCATCCATTCTTATAAAGAATGGCTATCTAGAAGCAGTCTCAGTGAAGTGGAACGCGCTGAGAAGGCGTTCAGGCACATCCTGGCCATGGAGGCTGCAGCTCTGTGAGCCGAGAAGTTCCTGCTTCCAGCTACACCTTCCCAACACTTTGCTTATTCAGAAACGGATAAACTGCAAAGCCGAAGGTCAGACCAGTCAGTCAGTTCAACTCAGCACCTCCAGGCTTCTTGGCTGGATTAGCAGGGTGACCCAGCTCAGGCAGGGGTCCAGGGAGAGCCAGTGCTGGCAGCAGGAAGGTACCAGGACCAGACAGCCAGAAGCAGCGAAGGGGAAGGAAGATGGAAAGGTAATACCCCTGCTTCTAGGGATGGGACACTGCTGCAGGCCAAGCCATTCACAAAAGAGCAGTCTGAGGAACTTCAGGGAAACTTAAAGCTCAACAAACGGTCAATGCGTTGTTAGGAAGTGTTGGAAGAAACTCATCACTAAGTGTGCATCTATTTACACAAAACAAGCCCTGTTACCTTCAGAAACCTGCTAAAAGACATGTATTGTATGCTGTTCAATGCAAAATTGTTTTTATTTTTGGAAGCAGCGGGGAAAAAAGGTAAAGTATTAGACTGCATGAGGGATGTGATATTGAATGCCACTTAGATCTAGCCACTTTTTGAAAAAGGAGTCTGAAAGGTTAAAGTGGCATCAAAACCAGGAAACAACACAAACGCAGTAAGTACTTCATATTCAACTTCTTTTACGAAGAAAAATCCACATTAACAGCATACAATGACAAAAGCATATAAAGTTGAGTAAGAGAAAGAAAACAAAACCCATCTAAAAAAGCGCAATCAGTTACATAATGGGGAAGTCACGATCTCAAACTCAGTGCTGCTGGGTACCACTTGCCTTCAGACAAGTGAAAAGATAGATTTGATATTTACACAACTAAGATTTAAGCTAGATCCAGCTGGATTTTATGAAACATTTATGTTATTATCCTGTGTAAAAGGCATTAGGATGAAGCTTAAAGCAAGGGACACTTCATTCTATCATTGACTTTCTTGCTTTGACCCCCTGAAACCTTTACTTTGACTGTTTCCAAAGAAAATGCAGTAAATTAGATGAGTAACTACTAGGGTCTGACATTTCAATTCCTGTTCAAAATTTCAGTGACTGAAGAAAACCAGAAAACCACCATAAACGAGAATGTTCTCCCTACATTGTCTATAGGAAAGTAAAGAATCCCGTCTTATAATGAGAAATGTCGTAGTAAGTAGCACATGTAAAAACAGAGGTAAATAGCCATGTGACAAAAGACATCATCCTTCTTCCATACACAGCAAAGTCCTTTTCTGCAATACTACATATTAATAGATCTGAATTTCTATATTGACAAGCAAGGCAGAAACTGGACAGAGTCCAGAAAGGACCCCTACTTATTTTAAGGCTGAAAACATTAACTGTGGAAGGGGTTAAAAAAGCCTATCTATCTTAAAAATTCAGCAGTCATCCTGAGTAGACACAGATGACCACTACAAAAAAAGTTAACATTTGCTGAATTACACAACACCATGGTATTTCAGCTGCATTAATTTCTTTCTTGGCTTGAAGAAAGAAGTGCATAAATTGTGAATTAGTTAGCAAACATTAACTTTTTAAAGTGTCATTCATATATATGTATATGCAAATGCAGATACCAATAAAGCTGGAAAGTTAAATATGCAGGATATTGCATAAAACTAGAGGAAAAGTTACCTAACATTTCAGACTGAATGCCATTATACAGCTCATCATTCTTGGAGTACAATCCATGACATATACTAGGAAAAAAGGCTATTTCATACACTTGAAAGCAAAACAAAGCACAGAAGAAGAAAACAATTGGGTTGTTACCATTTGCATTGCAACCTTTTTTGGCACTATGTGTTTGTACTACACAGTACAAAAAGGTTCAGTTCTTTAATTTGGCATCTGGACTATAAAACATCTCTAGAAGAAAAAGTCACGTCAGATTTCTGGGTCCCCCAATGACACAAGAAAACAGCACCTATAATTCCACTGATTCATCTCACAGGCTCATATGTAGAGGTTTGCAATTAAGTGCCCTGTTCTTTCCCTGTAGAGTTGAGTTCATGAAACAAGGTTTCTGAAACAACATGGCAGCAAGTGCACAGAAAAATCAACACTACCTTCATGATTAGGGAAAAAGGAAGGTGCAGAAGAAAAAAAGGCATTTAAAACCCCACTTTAAACCTCCTCAGAAGATACTGCATGCTCAAGGTCCTAGTAAGCTTTCCTGCGCCTGATGAGCAATTAGTTCAGGTTTCAGACTCATTATCCAGAGCCCTTTTGCTTTGGTATCAAGGCCATGCGTGTTTTTGGACTGCTCTGACAATTAAACAGTGTAACATTACACTTGGGCCTTACACAGCTGATCATAAATGGTCCCTGATAGTCCCTAGGGTCTTTAAAGTAAAAGCTGAAAAGCAAACAGGTGGGAAGAGGCAAGATGAAAAATAGCCTTTTTATAGTCTTGACTCATACCAGCTTTACATACACTCTCTACAAGATTTCCAACCAAGCTTCAAATAAAAAAACCAGGTAAATATATTTGAGTATCATAAAGGTAAATATATTGAAAGAAATGCTACAAGGTGTGACCATCCCAGTCCCTCCCTCCAGGAGTACAGAGGGACATCACCTTTGAAGTTACTTCTAAGACCAGAAACAGAAAACAGCAGCTAAAGAGTAGAAAAGGCATCAAGCATCCAGAATAGTTACAAGAATCACCGAAGCCACTAGAACAAAGACACAACTCCATCCCCAGCTTTGCCAGGCTTCCACACAATCTTAAGTCTTCTGCTCCATCTCTAAAGACTCAGTTCACACCAGGTAAAAACAGACAGACTATTCCCAGCTTCAGGAACATTGCACTTGATGTTTCTGAGATTCTTCACTAATATGATAAACACCGGAGCAGGGAGATGCTGTGTGTGAAAGCCTCGGCAGCACCTACGGTCCTGGAAATTCCCAGGTTATGGTATAACTGCTACCGCCCGGATCCTACAGGATCATAAGCCTTCAACCTACAAACACTTTCGGCTATCATTATTTGTGAATTACAAGTCACACATAAATGAGTTTGTACAGAAAACTGGTACGTTAAAGGTGACTGACATAACAAGCTATCAGTCTTGACACAGTTTCCAAGGTTGTTTCAGGAAGAGTTGCATAAACAGGCAAACAGTGCTCACATGCACGCATTTTCCTTCAAACCAGTTAGCTGTTTCAGGCAATGATTTTTTTTTTTTTTAACACTTTCCCATGAACAGCACAACTGAAATGTTTCCTAACTATTCATATTTCTATAGGCATTTGAATTTACTACTTAGGCCCACTATTGAACTCTGAGGGAAAAACAGATACCTGCACAATACCTATAAGTTTTCTGCACATGATATTCTGTATCAGTAATATTTCATACTCAGCTCTTCATCTTTTCAGGTTCTTTCAGAATTCTTACAAGATGATATTGTTATATTAGCATATCTTGGATTCAATCACATCCACGCCTGTGTTTCAATGCAAAAAGAAATAGCACATTTCAGAAATCCTTACACAAGCAATATACAGCTTAAGTATTTGATTATCTTAGGATAAAAAGAACGTACTATGGTTAATGACCAACTTTCTCCCCCCCCAAAAGGACTGGAGAATCATTACCTCAGAGCATCTATTGCCTCCCTCTGGGTGCTTAAGAGTATTACTGAATGATGAACATCTTCAAATGCCTGTTGGAATTTTTAAACATATTTTAGTCACTTTAGATTAAGTCTTACCCTCAATATTAGAGGACAGTAAGACTTTTTTTTTGCTATCTTTAGTGTTAACTTCTTTAAGTCCCACCTAGCCAAAGGATATCCTCACTGTGAAACCTTTGTCCTTCCAACATACCTTTGAAGGATCAGTCTAACAAGAAGCTTTGTGCAGCAGTCACGAAATAAGAATATACCATCGTACACCATCTGGATCTAGACAGACTGACCTGAATGTATATTTGTATGTGCAACTCTGAACTTGTACAATGTATAAGTAGTAGTTTGCACACAGTGGGAAAAAGATACAGGCATTAAGGTTGTATCTCTGAGTTTCAGAGGAAGAACCACAAAATTCACAATCCCAGTAAACTATTCCCTCCTAACATTCAAGGCTTTAAGCCAACCACCCTCAAGATCATGAAACAAACAAGGATCCCTAAGAAACGTGCAAATCTAACACCTTGGTCAGAGATTTGCTACTCGATTCTCTCTCATTCAATTTAAGGCCATTCATCTTACAACGCACCTGCAGCTTTAGGTAGTTCAAGAAACACCCATAAGAA
>VXAL01018524.1:318374-331585 GCA_013399475.1 Chauna torquata
TTTAATTTTCTCTTCACCCTCCACAATACTGAAATAACATCAGTCAGGGTTATAAACATCTGTAATTGCCAAGGGAATGTACAATACATTCAAACTCCAGGCCCACATATCCTGTAGCCCTGCACTTCACAAACAAAAGGTTGGGGAAAGAAAGAGGGGGTGGGGTACAGGGAATAAAGGCTTAAAGATTAAAGTCACAGGCAGAGAAAGACGGATCCGTTTTTTAATAACTGAAAACACGAGTTCTGCCTGAATGTGCTCATTGTTTTATNAGTGTTAACTTCTTTAAGTCCCACCTAGCCAAAGGATATCCTCACTGTGAAACCTTTGTCCTTCCAACATACCTTTGAAGGATCAGTCTAACAAGAAGCTTTGTGCAGCAGTCACGAAATAAGAATATACCATCGTACACCATCTGGATCTAGACAGACTGACCTGAATGTATATTTGTATGTGCAACTCTGAACTTGTACAATGTATAAGTAGTAGTTTGCACACAGTGGGAAAAAGATACAGGCATTAAGGTTGTATCTCTGAGTTTCAGAGGAAGAACCACAAAATTCACAATCCCAGTAAACTATTCCCTCCTAACATTCAAGGCTTTAAGCCAACCACCCTCAAGATCATGAAACAAACAAGGATCCCTAAGAAACGTGCAAATCTAACACCTTGGTCAGAGATTTGCTACTCGATTCTCTCTCATTCAATTTAAGGCCATTCATCTTACAACGCACCTGCAGCTTTAGGTAGTTCAAGAAACACCCATAAGAAATCGATTTTAAACCTCTTACAGATCAAGAGCATATTTCTATGAGACTAATAAAAATAGGTTTTCTTGAACAATACTGCAAGTCACCAATCCAAGAGACAATCATTCATTCAGCATTCTAAATCATTCTTTTATTAAAAACAAAAAAACTGCTTTCCATATAAAGATGGAAATAAATTAATGTGATACTAACTCAAAGTATTTTGAGTCCTAAGCTGCCTTGTCTACATCTTTGAAATATAGTATCCCAGAGGTCATGGACCCCACACCAAGGAGCTTGTTTTGTACTAAAATCCAGTACTATATACTTTTTACAACACTGCATGAAACACACTGTACCCAGAGAAGAGTTATGGTAGACTACTGGAAGATTCATATGCACAGCTCTCAGGCATTTTTCATCCGAGGTTGCTGAACAAGATTTTTTTAAAGAAAAAAAATTTAAAGAGTTTACATTCTTTTTTCTTNGTCAGGGTTATAAACATCTGTAATTGCCAAGGGAATGTACAATACATTCAAACTCCAGGCCCACATATCCTGTAGCCCTGCACTTCACAAACAAAAGGTTGGGGAAAGAAAGAGGGGGGTGGGGTACAGGGAATAAAGGCTTAAAGATTAAAGTCACAGGCAGAGACAGACGGCTCCGTTTTTTAATAACTGAAAACACGAGTTCTGCCTGAATGTGCTCATTGTTTTATAGTGGGGGGGAGAGTCTACGCATGCTGGACTGGCTGGCGACAGAACTGCCTTTGCATCAAAAATAAGATTTTACCAAAAGAAGAAAAAAGACACCGCCCCTATGCCCTAATTTCCCCTCTTGTAATGTTTAATGATGCATTCAGGTAGAAATCAACAAGTTACCCCACCTTGCCATTATTAAATTGGGAAACTTCAGGATGGGAAGAGGTACCTGATTGAAACAGCTGAACAGACAACTGAGGAGACCTCTGAGGGCTTTCTGTTGTGAAGGAATACAGACTACTACAGTAAGAGTCCTGCATAACAAATAGGCACATCTATGAAACACAACTAGCTTACAAATCAATTTCTGATAAGTTTATTTGCACAACAAAAGCAACCCTCAAGGCTAAGTTATATTATCTAAGCAGATTTGTATTAATTCAAGAAGTTCAGCTGTCACAGGGAAAGTTCTTAAATTTGAAAAAAGTATTTAGCAGCTATACTTTTAGCACACATAGGTTCACGAGTTGCATTCACTACACAAAAAAAATCAGTAGCTTAACATGTGGCACTAGAGTACTAAAAAAAACTTGAATATGTTCCTGTTTTAGGATTTAAAAACTATTTTCTCTCAAAATCTAAGAGTACAAGATCCTGATGGCTACTCAATATCCATGACTGCACACAAATTATTTTAAAATTCTATAGTATACAATTTGTATAACGACATTCTTAATATAAGACAAAGTACCCCTCACAGATGATTTATTTCAGTGAATAGATTTTTGTGCAGGAGTGCTCAGGAGCCTATCTGAGTCCAGTTCCACGGCTAGGTGGGCAATGGACAACAGGTAAACCACTAGTCTTTTAAAAAAAAAAACACACCACAGTTGATCATCCCTTCAGTTTTATTCTAACCTAGCTTTAGTTGTTACTATAACAGAGCTTTTGTTCTATTGTATCATTTTTTACCTGCCAGCTTTGCTTTAAATATAGACAGAAAGGAGATAATTCAACAAGACAACAGGCTCTTTCATCTAAAGCCATAGGACTCCTAGTCATAACTTTTTGGGTAAGACTAAAATAAGGAGCAGGGAGGCACACAACAGGAGTCAATGAAACGCAGTCGCCTGCCCAAATCAAGCATGCTGTGCAGGGAGGAATCGGCGGCCACGCTATACAGCTCCCTGGCCAAAAATGTCAGACCTGGAATGCTCCAACTATCATCCCTTCTTTGTTGAGGCAACACTTCTGCATCATCAGCCACTGGACGTCTTGTTGAGATTAAAAATATTGTGGAGAGTTACTGTCTGTTTAGCAAAGAAAAAAAGACAGAGTCCATGTCAGAAAGGGAGGGGAAAGGAAAAGCCGAAACATGAGCTCATAAGCCTGCCATGGAGGATAAAGGCAGGCTTTGTTTTACTTTATTCAAACCAAGTACGAACAAGAGACTCATCACTGTTTTGAGCTTCAACTGCAAGATTTGTTTTGTATGCGGTACTGCCAACTTTTTCCCCCCCCTCACATAACTAAACCATCCTTTCTCAAGAATAGTTTCTGCTGATGCTCAGATCAAGTATTTAAGCACAGATGAAAAGCCATGTAATAGCAGAGACTATCATTCTGCCCTTGCTAGAAATGTTGACACTTCAGAAGCACATAAAGGTATACTTGTATAGTAAGGACAAACCTTGGTAATATGACTCATTCTACCCTGAAACAAACAGGCAAATTAAAATATATACAAAAAAATCACATGGAGGACACGCTGGATATCTAGCCACACTAGGCAGAGTTAGGCAACAGTTACTAAACTGGAGATGCTTCTTTGGACAAAAAGGGGCAATTCTTTATAAGCCTTCAAATGCCAAAGTCAGTCCAAAACCACGATGTAATATTTAAAAATACAGTCTGTGCGAGATCAGAGGAAAAAACACTAGTAAAAGAGGTCTGTCCTCTGACAGAAACACTACTCGCTGCGTTGCCTCTAAAAGAGCTCAAGGGCGACAGTAAAAGACAGCAAGGGAAAGCACACTCTGGATTCTAGTTTCTTGCTCTTAGGAAAAGGCGAAGAGGGTGGTAATTTACCGTGTACAACCAAATTGTACATGAAAGTTTAAAAACAGCCAATTAAAGCTAACATTATGGAATGGAACAGAGGGTCCAAGTGGAACGCATTAGACACGCATTCCAAACAATGGCTCAAGTCTGCCTGCGAGGCGGATACCGTACAAAGAAATACAAAGGGTCAAGAAGTTCTTCTTGAAGGGAACCCCAGCTTTGACCAGCAGCCACGACAGCCTGCCAGGAGCTGAACGCTGTGCCCAGCCAACAGGGCGAGTCACCCGCATGCTCCTAACAAGGGAACGACATCAAGGCTACAGGGCTAAGTCAGTCATCACCAGCATTGACAGAATGCTATGGACAGACATGATGCGAAAAACATGTCAGTCAAGGAAGGGCAAATCTCATTAAGAATCAAATTTAGGGGGAAAACTAGGAAAGAAGAGATCCGCTACAGGTACTGGTAATAAAACGTGCTAGTTCAGTTCAAATCCCCTACACATAGCCAGCTCTCTCATTTAAGTACAGCTGCGCTTCTCTGTCAAGCAGCTCAATCTAGAATTATTAAAAGAACTACCAATGTCTAATGGGAAATTAGAACAGAAAGAAAGACGGCTACCTGAAGTTACCAGGACTGTATTTCATTTAGTCTTCAGATTCTTCTGTACTGTGGAACATGATGAACCCCCAATTTTAATGCAAGTTTCTCAATTTCTGTAACAGTAATACAGAAAACTGATGTGCCGGAACCCCTTCTTCTGCAGCTTGTAAGCAAATGGGACAATAAATATAAAAAACCGAGTATATTACTATGTCATACTTCAACATACAACTACATCCATACATGAACTGGAAAATTCATTCAACTTCATGATGCACAATTCTACATGGCTTCTAACACTAACACACTAACTTCCAAACCTTCACCATCTCCAAATGCCAACCAAATTACATCCTTTTCAAGAACGGCAGTGCTGGATCAAGGAACAATAAATCCACCTCAAGAAAGACACCCTGAAAACAGTCTCAGTTTTTATGCCAAGTTTTATTTCAAGCACCTGCATTACCACACAGCTATAGCAATATAGCACATGGAAAGACAAATCTCTAAAACAAATCAGTCCCAAACAATTAGGGATGCCAGTTCTGAAAAAAGGATAGTTTCATTCGCTGCACTGTGCAGACAATCAGAGCCAAAGCGAGCAAAATATTTTGGAAGAGTCACATTTTTCTGGACACAGTCTAGCAAGCAGTCAGTTAACCTGCCTTGCTGCAATGCTGGATATTAGGTGCTCTGTTCACTTACAAGCTACAAAATTTAGATGAAGAGACTAGTAGATGAAGAGCTGATATTGCCAGCAAATTGCTCTTGCTAAGGTTTCAAGAGTTAATATTGTATTATCAAGCAAAAGGTTTTGTATGCAAAACTACCCCAAACTTACTACTTGAAGCCAGACTCGAAGCAGCAATCTGTCAGTTTACTTTAACACTGTTTTCAACGTTCACAAAGGCTCCAACATCTATTTGTTTTATAGGATAGATTCGACTCAATACTCAAATTCTAAAAGAGACTTATTCTGCACTCAGTTCTCTGTCCTTCAGTCCATGGCAGACATCAGGCCCTGCCTAACAATTCAGTACCAAAGCATGAACACAAGTGATCCACATAGCTCACCATTCCAGAAAGGCACATCGTGTTGTGCCAGAGGATCTTCTCCAAGGAAACCATTACCAAGTATATGGTACTATTTCATGCTTTCTGCCAGGGTGCTAGAAGGGCTTCTGACAGTGTATATATTTTTATTTAAAGTCTTGCCAACCAGGACTGCATGAGATCTACATACTTCAGAAGAGCCCCAAGGGGTCAACAGTCATGTAAATCTCACATTCCAGTTTGTTTTGTCCTAAAGTACTGTTTCATTCTGGATATGCTATCTAAATTGCGAACACTACCAAGCAATCCAGATATCGCAGGTTGTATGCTGTTTGTTTCACATTAATACATTTTCCATATAATTAATAAAAATCCACTGTAATAAAGAAGGTGATGATCACTGTAAAGGAGGAAAGCAGCAGAGAGTTTGATTACTAAATAAAACTAGACAACACTTGCTGAGACTTCAATTGTATTAGAATGTATTAAGATGGCCTTAAGTTTAACAAGGTATAAGCACACAAAAAGACAGTAACAGTTGTTTAAATGTTTTTTTCCCCCCCAACAGCACTTATAAGAGGAAAGGTGAAACTGCTTTCATTAACTGAAAAAGCTAAGGCATCATGATTTATATAAAGATGGCTTAATTTACAGCAGAATAATCATCATAAAAAGATACTGAATTTTTTACTGGTCAAGTACTAATCTAAATAATCTTTTTAAATGATTTACTTCATTGTTTAAAAAAGACTGACTGGTGCAAGTGAAGTTCCGCAGCCAGCTAAGAAGCAAGACACAGACTTGGTCCAAGTTTGAACTGCTTTGGACCCTAATTCTGCAGGCTTCCTTACAGGGTTCAGGCTGCACAGACGTGGATCGCCCAGCTGGGCTCTGAACTGTTACTTCTACAAAGCCACAAGCATGCACGGCACCTCACAGATAAACACAAAACAAGGGCCCTGCTTTAGAAAGCTCACAGGCTACATTTAGATTGCTTGCACCCTAAAACAATTAAAACATTTTAATCCTGGACACAGACAGATTTGCTTATTGCTTCAAGTTTTATACCTAGAAAAGTATGTATCTTGTAAGGTGAACATACAAAAACTGTCACAAAAAAGGTCCCTTCATCTCTCAGATTCATAAAGAAAAAGGTTTTATTGTAGGTATTTTGAAGAATCTTGAAAAGTGCTATGGTTCAACACTGTCCTGCACAGTAGTTTCATAGTCTAATTCAAGTACTATATAAAAACATACTGAGATTATCAGAGATGTTCTGAATTTTTCTCAATCAAGTCCTCCAGCATTTTCTCTAGGATGAGTGAACTGAATAAAGCAGAATTATTGACTCAGCGTACAGGCACTTTACAAGCAGTAATGGCAGTTTGTGTAAGTGACATTTGTAAGCAGTAACATCTGTTGGTTAAGCAAAATATTAATCGAGATCAAAACTTCCATGAAGGCCAGAGTTGTGCTTCTGTGACCAAGAACTGTCATCAGAAGAAAAAGTATGACAGGTCCCCCAGCTCTTCATCCCACACTCTCCCTCCTGTTTCACGTTATAATTAAGGACTTCTCTCCCCAAACTAAATTTTAAAGCTAAAACAGAGGCTGAAAACTTCCCCAGGAAAGTGGGAAGAAAGCCTACAGAAAACAAAGTCTGCTCAGAATATGCGTTGCTTTTGCCAAGCTCATGTGACCGGCTCTCAGGAATGCTGGCACTGCTCAAGTTATTTAATGGAAATACGCAACAGACTAAGAATCCTAGATAAACAAGAAAATAACATGGACTGCAAAGCAGTAATGCTTCTACTTCAGAGTATACTGTACCTGTAAATTTACATTGGAATTGTTTAAAAATGGAGCAAGGTAACCACATATTTCAAGATACCTCCAGTCACAACAAAAACTCAAAGAGCAGCAACTACAGACACTGAACCATCACAATCTCGCTTGGACTGGATTCGAGAAATGAAGTGCCCAGAAGTTCAGCTAAACTATCTGCGCTTGTGAAGCTCACCTCCAGGACAATTCCTCAGGTGACTAAGAAAAGCAATTGCTTAGTAAGAACTGGTATAAACCAGTGTCAGAAGCATATCAAGAACACCCACAGATTACACTCCTCTCTTCCCAGGAAGCCATTCTTAGATGCTTTTGCCTTGTACAAGTTTTTGTCTATTTTTAACTGATACTTTCTACATTTTGTTAGGTCTTGTTTCATATTCAGGTCCTCTGGACTAAGAACAAGAGATTCCAAGTTAAACTTTGACAATAGAAACTAGATTGATAGAACAAGGGATGGAGGACTCAGCATGTGAGTTTCATTCTAAATGAACTTACATAAATCGGCTTCATTTGTTATCTAACCACTTCAGTATTCATATCAAACAATGGAGACAAATGCTGTTGAAGAACTATGTAATAATAAAGGAAGAGAAATACAAAGGAACTTTATTAAGTATATTCTTACTGACAACTTACTGTAGACTTCAAAATTAAATTTTGTTGGAAGAGTTCATGAAGGTATTCCCAATAAATTATTTTTATTAATTATACTTTAAATGCCACAGTTGATTTGCTTTTGAGGAAAAAATTACCTTGCTGTATTATAAAAATATAACGTTGAAATAGCATATGAAGAGGAAAAAAAGCAATCTAGGTAAAGAAAGTGAAATTGTTTTTAATGACTGGTCTACGTGGAAGCAAAAAAAATTAGATAAGTGTCACATAAGGGAAGAAAAAATACCCATTTAATAAAGTAACATTAGCATACATTTACATGATATTCAACACTGGAATGACTTGTTAAGCAAGGTACGCATTACAGGGGGAAACAAACTGAAGGACCACGGGGGAGGACTTAAGAACATTTGCTCATTTGGTAGTCACCATGTTTTAACCAATATTCTCTGTAGCTTAGAAAAATAGGAGTTAAATATACAACGAGAAGATTTTCTCTTTCTCTAAGAGCTAAAATTCTGTTGGTCCAAGGAAAAAAAAAAATCACATCTCAGAGTATACTTGTTGTAGGAAGGGATGTACCAGCAGAATGAAGGTTCTGAAGTTTTCAGTGCCAAGAGATAGCAGCAACAATCTACTCCCTCCGCAGCAGCTCTGGGCAGACAAAGAAGCCTATTTCATTTCAGTAGCATTACTGAGCTAGAACTCAAGCTTGCATGCTGTTAAATCTGGAAGCAAACTGAATATATAATAATTTTAAAGTATACAAACAGACAACATAAAATAAACAGAAGTGTACAAGGGTGGGATATCAGCAAGCCCGCTCCCTCTGTCAGTCCACCAGTGCCCACCTAAGTTTAATTCTTATCCACTCATGACAAAATAAACGAGTGCAGCTTTTAATGGTATTGAGATCATTTTCTCATCTCTTCCTCTTACACTGGAAAGGACACATTAGTATCCAGAGATTGCTTTTCAACTCTGTTTCCCACTGCATCATCCCTCCTCTTTTCTCCACTCCCCCCGCTTTTAAAAAAAAAGGAAAAATCTTTTTCCTTCTTATGTGGAATTGCCCAGCTTACAAACATGGAGAAAAATCCATCCCAGCCACAAGCTTCAAGATCAGCCTGCTACATGGTTTATTCCCTACCAAGAAGGGCTTAAAGGGAAAAAAAATTCTCATCTTTTCCACTTTCCTTCCAAAAACAGGTAAGACTACCATTAAACACAGCCAAGGCTATAAACACCTCTCTACTGCTTGCTTAGATGTTCTTGCATGGCAAGAAAAAAAAATCCACTAAAATTGCCAGACATCAGCCAAATTCAGTAAAACCAACAACGCATCACTAAGATAAACTAATGCATAATTAAAAAGTACTAATCACTGCTGAATGAAATGCTGAAAGCACCAAGAAAGAACACAACCTTGGTGATTAAAGCTCAATTTTTTTTTGGTTCCTCAGAACTAACAGAAGTAGAGAGAACACAAGTCAGGCATTTAGAGTATTTTGTAATGATCATTACCACTTAGCAGCAAAACATTTACCAGAATACATGTAATTTTGGAAAACTAGCTTGATGGGCTATTTTGCTGACCTACTACAAAGTCACGTTTGCTACCTATTGGCTACTGCTCAAGCATCCTGATCCTGTATTTCAATCAGGACAGAGCATGGTGTAGAGTCAGCTTCTTACGACAAGTTCCCATGAACGCAGTACTTCAGCTGAGCTGATCTTGGCTACTTGTATCGTGTCTGCACTGCACTATGCATCTGACCCCTAAAAATGGGGTCGAAGGGGGATGATATCCGACCCCGCGTTAGCATTCTCTAACAGAAACCCACGTTTCTCATTCACAGAACATATTTAATCCACTTCTGAACAAACAGTGCATCAAAGAGAGCTTGTACAGACTGGGACAAAAAGATAAATCTTTCACAGAAAGCGCAACAGTCCTAATAGAATATTGTTGTCCCATCTTGAGATTATGACGATTTCATTTCAGAGTCCAATAAACACTGTAAAAACAGTTGCATTTCAGATGCTATGAAGTTGTTAGCTCTCCAGTACAAAGCAAAAATGCTTCTGAAATACTATCATACACTGCTAAAATAAATATACAACTTAACCTCAAGCATTCCTATAGCCTTTTTTGTTCCAACTGTTCTTATATGAGCCCATAAGCTATTGCAAAAAAGGCTTAAAACAGTACGTGAAAGCTTTGAAAGGATACTATCAACTAATTTTAATTTCACATTAGTCAGTTCTGTATTTACCTCGGATTTACTCAATTATATGCAAGAAAACAGGAAAAAAATTCCAGACACCTGACATCATTTTAAACATGGTCTACAGTTTTCCTAGTGTGGTCCACAGTTTTCTTAACAGGACAAAAATAAAAATCTTTAAAATTCAAAGGGAAAAGAAGCAAGCACATTAATCAAAATTGCATTCAACCACTGCATCAATTTGAGTACATTTCTGAAAAATAACATTCTTTTAAAATAAACATGCTGGTTTCTTGGTGCGGGGGTGAGTAAAGAAAAGGACAGCAGGGCTTATGTTTAAAAGCAGAAAAATGTATCTTCGCATTTGATTTGTTCGGCTTTAAATTATTTCAAATGAAGAAACCATTAAACACCTCAACTCAGTGCTGGCTATTACTAGAATAATCACCTACTTCATACAGTAAATACAGCCTAAAAAAATTTAGAGATACATAATGAAAAAACACCCAAACACTCTCCCCCCCAAATTTATTAGTGAATACAGTTCGGTAGTGAGAACATGCATCTAGAGATGAAATTTCAGTAAGAACTGGACTTTCAGCTACCAACCAAACAAAACAAAAAAATCAGTTCAGAACTCTTTCCTGCCCTTAACTAGAAGAGTACTTTCTCTATGTGAAGTTTGGTACAGGTCAACATAACGAAAATGCATTTTTCGTATTGCCCTAGATGTAATACACAGCACCACAGCGGCAGGTGAATCACTTCCCACAAGAGATTACAGTTAAATATCAATTTTGGACAGAAGGCGATAGCACTATTATACATCCTAATACACAGCACCGAGTAAAGGCTGAGCTCAACTACAAACACATGGGTAAACATCACCAACCATCGCAACCTCATCAGAAGGCTTGAAAAAAATAGGACCATCTTGGTTGTTAGTCAGGTGAAAAGTCCACTCGGCAACAAATGTTGATCTCTTGCCATATGGCGGAAACCTTACGCAAAGTAAACAAATTGAACAAACAAAACCTCCTTAGGGATGCCCAATTCATGACCTCTGCATACTTACAAATACTGAGTATGCTATACTCAAGGATAAATATGATCAACAATTATTTCAAGTTTTTATTATGTATTTATATGTGTATACATATATGCACGTATACATACACGATTTTTGTGTAAAAATGTGCTTTTCAGGCTTTTTTTTTTTAATACAAAAGGGAGGAGAAAAGGTGATAAGCCATTTTTGAAGTTGTCACATTGCCAGACACAGGCCAAAGTTTCAATGTCCTATGCCCAAAGCCGGTCACTTAGGTGAACAGCACTGTTGGCGCGCAAGATTATTTTTGCTGTTGTTGCGCTTTTGAATACTCATCTCACTGAGATCAGGAAAAGATTCTGACACTGAATGTTTTTTTAAATGACTATGTTTCAGGATTTCTTAAGTCTCTGAAAGCAGCCTAGGCAATTTTAAATACCATTTGAACTACTTTTCTTAGATTCTCTAACAAAATGCCTCTTGGTCAGTTCTTCTGAAGTCTTTAAAGAATGCTTCATAAATTATTAAAGTACAAACTCCAAAAAATTTGTGCTTAATGCATAGTGTATGATTTTTTTCATAAAACTTCAAAGAAGTTAGGGGATGGTATGGTTCCAAAACTGCACACACACAGAACTGCATGATAATGTCAAACACAAAACACTTATCTGAGTTCTTCCATCGTACTGTGATACAGACACATGTATATTCTAATCCTGCCGGCCTGAGCAAGCTACCTCTATAAAGCCACGTGTAATATTCTCATATCCCCATGTTTATATGCAGAGCCTCCACATCCAGCCCTACCAAGCTGGTGCAACCCTTCAAGACACTGGATGCCACCAGTAACTACCAAAGCGTAAGGGTTAACAGTAACACAGCTGGTAAGTTCTAAGCCCTCGAGTTTGGGGGAGACAAGTCCAGCACTATTTCATGGCTGCAGTGTGTTGGGAATTTACCCTTGCAATAGATCACACACAGAACCCTACCCCAAGCCACATTTACTACTTCTCCTTCACTCCTGTCCCAACAGATGAAGGCACAAGAGCAGCCAGGGGAGTGCTGGCAGAGTGGTCGCAGTCATCTGATAGCGGGTGATGGCCAAATGAGAGCAGCACAAACCCCAGAGGGGACTGAGGCGTGCCCCTATTAATTTACACATATACTCTAAGCCACGCTTTAAATCATTTCACATAGTAGAATGTCAGTGTAGATAACCACTGCCAGAACACGACACAGAATCCCCCAAAGTCAACCACAGGTTCAGGTAATCATGACCTCCCTTTTTACAACACAAATGCATAATTTCCGCACCACTCTTTGATGAAGGGACCACAGACTTGAAAAGAGGAAACAATTACAGTCATTAGAATTTCACCCAAGCATGAGATTTAATCTCGGGCCATGGTCTTGCCAATGGCTGTGGGGGTCTCAATGGATACAAAATTGCTCTGTGGGAGAAAAAAAATGCCTCGATGATGACATTAGTCAGCAAGAGAGACTGAGCTTTGTCTTCCATCCAACAGCACAGTTAAGTACAAGGAAACCATTTTCCCTCCCCCTCTTGATCCCAAAAAGGAAAAATACAATAATTTTGTTTCTTTCTCTGTAATGCAGCTTTTGCATACTTTGGAAACTTTCTTCTCCAAAGCAATAATGCTGGAAAGGAAGTGTTTAATATAACAAAAGTAGATTTAAGCATGAATAAACATCTGCGACAAAAGACATATTCCCTTGCCTACCCTGGTTAATATAATTGTACGGTTCTATCAACAATTCTCAAGTATTTCTATAGCTTTCCTTACCCAGCAGGTTCTCAAAGACCATTTCAAATTTTACAGATACAGGAATCATCTCTAAAATATGCCCACCTGCTCTATAATACATTTAATGGAAATAACAGACAGTTGAAACTTTGCACAATCAATTGAGGCAAAGTTCCACAGTTAAACAAAAGAGTGCCCAAGATCTGAGAGTACCAACTACTATTATATGCCAACCATATGTTGGACCCCAAATAAGACATAAAACAAAGGAAAACTTTGGCACAGAATACAAGAAAGTGTTACAGGGGAGTGGATTAAATTCACTTTTCTGGCACTGCAGAAAAAGCTGATCTATGTCGACAAAATAACATTCATGATCCTTTTATGGCAAGAATTGAAAGAAAATAAGTTTTTAAACAAACAAAACATTACGTCCAAATGAATCATCTCTTCTCTCGAGGCTGGGGTGAGGGGTCTGGTTTCTCACCTAGGTCAAATTCAATAAATCTCAAAATCCAAACTTGGATTTCCCCCCCCCCCC
>VXAL01018524.1:340110-355267 GCA_013399475.1 Chauna torquata
GTTCCGCATGCTGCGCCGGCCGCCGCCGCCTCAAGCCCGGGGCGGCGGGAAAAGCCGAGCGCTGCCCCGCGAAGGCGGCGGTGAGGGGAGCGGCGGAAGCGGAGCCTGCGAGGAGCGCGGCAGCCCCCGGGCGCAGGCGCCTGTCTCCACAGGTGCTCCCCGCCGCTGCGGGCGTGAGGTAAAAGCGCGTTACAAGAGCGGTGAGAGCGTTGTATTAACGGCGCGCGCACCACAGGGCGACCCAGGAAGGCTCGGAAGCAGCCGGTTGCGCCGCAGCCGGTCAGCAACCGCGTCTGCGGCGATGAAAACCACCCGAGTCCTGACAGAAGCCCCAGCTCACCTCACGGCACCACGCACAGGGCTGCCCCCCGCCAGCTCTGCCAACGCCAGGCCCCGTTTCCAGTGCCGCCTTCTTATCCAGCAATTAAAGCCAGTTGCTTCAAACACCCAACAGCTGGTGCCCCCTTCTCAGGTGGGCCTGGGGCTCATCAAGGCCGGGCCTAATTGCTGCAGGAGGGAACCAGGAGCACCTGCCAAGGGCCCCAGGGGAATGGGTTTCCCCAGCTGCCCTTGCCTGCTCTCTTACCCGCACTAATTAGTCACCACAGGGCTGCTCAGCTCGGCCCCTCGCTGTCACAGCACACCTTCGTCCTGCCTGCAAGGATACCCGCGCACGGGTGCTGATGGTAGTATGGGGCTGACATTTGGCTTTCAAGTTGCACAGACATCGCAAATTCACATGAAAAAAGCTAGTCAAGATTTGGGCAATTCATTCTTTTCACTCTTATTCACTGATTTCTGGGTTTGCATAATTCCTTTCCCTGTAAGTATATTTATTTTGTGTAGGATGCTACCTAAAAATCATACCTTGAAGGGATTAAGAATAATCAAGATCAATAACAGTACCAAACAGCTCTCCTGCAAACCAACAAAAAAAATAAAATAAAATAAAATAAAATAAAAAAAAAGCACACAAACCACTAACCATGAAGACAAACATTTGAGGCCTGAGAGCATTTAATAGGATAAGGGCAGGAGCACATTCCGCTACTTTAAGTCACCTGGATTTACTGATATCCCAGGAGGCACACAGAGCCAAATGCTGTTACAATGCTTAACACAAGTGCTAAGGCACATGTGCTCTGCATTTTCAATAGTGACTACTAAGTAGTCCTAAGTACCATTTCAAATGATAACAGCTGTTTACAAGCCAAGAAAACAATACTAGAACTGTTACAGACCTTACATAGGTGTCCAAGTAGACAAGACTTGCACTATACAGATTTTTTTTTTGAGGGTAATGCTGTCGCTCTTTTGCTCACCTTATGCAGTAATATATTGCTGATAGCATTTAGCATTCACAGCTCAGTAACTAATAATAAAACTAAGCCAGAAATGTAAGATGACTTGCCTAAGGTTATTCTCAGCATCATGGATTTATTTTAGGCTTTGACTCTAAACTCCAGGCTTTCTTACAAAGAAAGTTGCTTCATACAGTACTTTCAGTATAAAAGGGTTTGCAGAGCTTTAAATCTGGGTACAAATTATCCCTCCTTGCCAAAGATGCAGAAGTCAAGATGCCAGAGTCAATGACTCAGTGGCGGGGGAAAAAAAAAAAAGCACACATTACTAGCACACAGTGCTATTTGAAAGACAACTATCTCCCTAAAGGAAGGAAAGAAACTCAGAAGGAGTACTGCCAATGCACTGAGCTAGCCTTGTTAATTGGTTTCTTTAGCAGAATAGTTCAGCTTGATGGGAGCTCTGTCATGGGAGCTGAATTAAGCATAATGTCACTTTTCAGACCAAGTTCCCAGGCTTTGAATAGTTTCCTGTTAAATCATAAGGCTTCACGGCTCATGTACATTTCACTGCCCTGAATGTCTCAATCTGTTATATCAATACATACTTGCAAAGTTAATGGAAAGTATACTTCTATTCCCACAAGAAGAGGCCCTACACAATCATAATCCACATAGATATCCCTGTACCATATTGCATACCATTTCATTCTTTTTTAACATTAATTATTAGATAAGTTCAGAAGAAAAAGGTGAAAAAAGGTTTGATTTCCAAGCAGAAGAGGCATTATCCAGAACTGCATTATCCAGCAGTCCTCCCAATACACCTAAAATACCTGGCATTTTCAACAAGCTTTGACGCAGTACAGAGGTCTTAAAGTTTCTACAATTCTTGTAAAAATGGGCAATGCGATAAAGGAAATGCCAGTTTTAATAGCCCACACAGTCTAACAGGCTACAGCAAGAGCTCAGGTGTGACTCATTTTGCTTGGACTGCCAACAAACCAGTGAAACAAAAAGCTGTGTTTTTCTTTGACAGTAACTAGAGGGATACTGGACAGAACTCATAAGAAAAGAAAAAAAAGGGTTTTGCTAAGGAGATATAATGAAGGAAGATAAAAATCTATAGGAAAATGGATTTAATTCCACTGATCACATACAAATGGTGGCATTTCCTTTATAGCCTTATACTCTTAAATGACCCGCAGGAAATTATTTGTAAACAATTTGCACTTTTAGTAGGAAAAAAAATACAAGTTTGCTACAGTGTCCACGGTTTTGTTGTTACCACTCAGCACATACCTCTATCTCCAGGAATTTATAGTCTGTGGATCTGATGTTACTATATATCACCTGAATGCACAGCTTTTTGCAAGATTAGGGTGCACATTACCTGTAAAATGAATACACTTGTATCTCCAATAGCAAGGAGGAGATATTTGATAGAGACATGAACAATTTTATTCAGTGTTAAGAGAGGTCCATTCTAGTTGCTTACAAAGTTTGCAGAATTAATTAAGGATTTGGGAATTAAGAGATGGCATTTGTTAAGAGCCACCACTCCTACTGCTTTGATGACAAGTAAAAAAACCTTTCAGCTTCTTTTGCAGGGAAGAAAACAAAAACCACACAGATTTTGACCTTACAAAGATGGAGAGGGGAACATGGCAAAATGAAAGAATCTCAACTTCTCCATATTTTTCTATATCCATCATGAAGCAACCAGTTTGTAGCATTTAACATTAGTTCTCCTTGTTTTCTTCTCAATACACAATTCTGCTTTCCAGTTCTTCTCTTCTGTACTGAATTTCTTCCTTAAAAAGTGTTCACTTTAATTGCTAAAGTTTATGGACTCATGGGAGAAAGGGCAGGAAGTCAGACTTTCGGGATAGGGTAAAAATGTAAAGGTCATTCACACACTCACACACACGTACTCTCTCTCACTCCAAAAATAATATACTATTTGACAGTTTCAGGATTCAGCATGTCCCACTGAAATTTGAAAGCTTATGTGAAACTAGGCCACGTCCTGTAACCTCAAACATTTAGTCTAGGAAAACAGCTCTCAAGTCTCCAGCTCCCACATCGGGTATCACATGACGTCTGTGCCAAACAGGAGACCTCAAACAGGGGGGCAAAAGAAACGTTGGTAAAATGAGTTGATTAAACCTGGGGAATAACAGTTCAGGCCGTTAGTGACAGGTATTATTTTTTCTGGTTAGCTGGCTAGTGAAATATTAAATTATACTCAAAGCACCTATAACATGAGATGGGCAGAATGGTCTAACACTCGACATATCTGGTGGCATGGACAAAGGAGAAAGATGACTCATGCTTTGCTACAAAATTATTTTACCCTCCCCCTGTAATAGATGGGTTAACTGTTCAAGATCACAAAAATCATGTTGAGGTTCAGTATTTCCTCATACTGATGCATCATAACACATCAGACATCAATTATTATAGCTATTTAAACTATCTAAATTCAGTCCTAAACTTTCCAGTAGTTCTACTTGTACTCCACTCTTTCTGACAAATAAACAACTAATCCTGTGTGGTCTAAAGGATTATTGTTTATTTTCCTTCACCCAAATGTACTTCTTTCCCCTCTAACTGCAATTTCAGTACAATGCTCGAAGAGCACACGGAATGAGTAAAACAATCAATACCATGAGATGCGCCAAACCATTCAAAGCTTATGGATGACAGTAAACCTCTCTAAGTGATGCTAACTTGAGCAAGTAAGAGGGAGAAGCTAGCCTCACATCTATCAAGTAAACAACTGCTTACTGTTTTTATTGTTTATTGAAATACCCTCTTCTACTGCAAATACAAATCCAAGCCATTGTCATAATGATTTCTGCAGTTCAGTACTAAAATTGTACCTTCATCATGGCAGTAGATTTTATTTACTGAACAGAGATGGTCCCTAGCAGCCTCAAGTTTTAGGCTCTAATCCAGTTCTATTTTTGAGACATCATATTGCTGTAGACAAACAATGAAACAGTTAGAAAAACTTCTGTTTTTCTGTTTCCTCTCACGTGAAATAGGCGCTACCCAATTTTATCAGAAAACCTCTAGTTAAATTAGAATTTCTTATGCAGCATACCTGATCTTCACTTTTCCTCTAAGCTATAATGAACATTAACAGTTCTCTATTTCAGTATATATTCCTATACACTGACTTTCACCAAAGAGAAATAAGGAAATATTATTAAACAGACTTTGAAATGACATAGTCTCAAAAAAAAAAAAAAAAAAGGGCAAAAGGGCCTGGTTGCAATTTCAAACAAGATAACTGCAATCTGTCCATGTGCTCCATGTTAACAAAAGACTACATATTTCACCCATTGCTAGCTCTTCTTCAAGGAGTGCCATAGCTAGCCTGAACTTATTGCTAACAATATCGCTGCCTTCAGAGCTCTTCGAAGACTTGCTAATTATTCCTCCAGAACTGGCAGAAACTTGAACTCAGACCAGACATACCCACAACACTTGCGGGAGCTCAATGCACTAGAGAAATCAAAGTTGTATATTTGCTCTTTTACAAAAAAATGTCTGCAGTTCAGTACGTATTAGGCATTTGTATTCTGTGACTAATATGACCCTCAAAGGATGTATAGAGTCCAACAGTATACATACTTTTTTAATTATTTAAAGGATAGCTTGTATTTATTAGATTCAAAAATTCTTAGCTAAAACAGTTGTATAAGAGGATACCCTTACAAAGGTGTTGAACTACATATGTGTGCAATTATATTGTAATTACAATTTTAAACTAGATTATGTAAATAGAAACTGACAGAACAAGTTAGCAGAAAAAGAAAAAAAACAAATAGCAAAGTCTTTTCTTTGCTGAATGACATTTATATCGAAACTAACAGAAGCTCTTAAACAAAAAGGGAATAAATAGCACATATAGTGTCTACTTTTGCCGTTCTCCCTGGCAGCCCATAGCGGAGCTGAGACAGCAGCATCCCTTTGCACAAATGGTCCTGCATCACACCATGTCAGTGCCTTAACCGTCAGCGTTACAGACACGGCTGCAGCTTTACAAACACAGCGCATTAGTGGGAAGAGAGTCCCCTTTTTGGGGGGAGTAATCCCGGTATCTACAAGGATAAGTCACTGGAACAGCCGGCACTGAGATCCTCTAAGATTTGACAGCCAGTGGTCTCCACCTCAAGCATTTAAACAGCATGTAGAAGGTGCAGCAGAACTGCAGCTGAACCACAGGCCGCGTGGCTGGCTGCGGGACCGTGCAAGTGCAAACGCTGCAGTGAGCTCTGCGAGCGCACGGAGCTGCCCGCTGAGCAGGTGCAGCGTTTTCCTCACGTCAGTCGCCCAAAGCTCAGGAGGAAGCTGGTTTGTTTTATGTACAGCATATGTATACTGAATTAGAAGTTAAAGCCTCGGAGGCTTACATAAGTGCTTTGGACACAGGAAATAGAATCATTCAGCAGTTACACAGGTAACTAGAAGCTAGCGAGACGCAGCTGGGGATGAGCGACTGCCCCTGCTATTTCTTTGACAAGTACCTAGAAATCACTCACGGAAAGCCTCACCTTAGCTCTGTGAGCTGAGCCCAGCAGAGGCTTTCGGAAGGCATTGCTCCCTGCCGGCTGGGGGCGGTGAGCGCACGGGGCGGGGCAGAAGGGCGCCGGCAGCACCGTGCGACACCGGGCAGCACCGGGGGCAACTCGGAGCTCCCTCCGGAGAGGGGAGAAGCACTGGTTCCAACCCCCAGCTGGACCCCTCAGCTAGACCCGGGCCGCGAACCCTGCCGAGCAGGGAGAAGCTGCTCTTCCCCTCCGGTGGGGTCTTGCGCTCCCCCAGCCCCTCACGCCGGCCCAGCTCCCCGCGGTGCCCGCACGCAGCCGGACCCTGTGGAAGCGGCGCACACGGAAGTGTGAAGACGGACACTAAAAAAATGCACCCACCGGCTGTGACAGGCATGCGCCGCGCCCAATAATCATCGAGAGCGCCGCCACACGGGCCAATGGCGCGGAGGGGCGGGCCGGGGCGGCCGCGCGCCGGGAGTCTTGGTAACGCGCGGGCCGCGTGCGGCGAGCGCGGGCGGTGCGGCAGGGAGCTGGCTCGCCATGAAGATCGAGGAGGTGAAGAGCACCTCGAAGACCCAACGCATCGCCGCCCACAGCCATGTCAAGGGGCTGGGGCTGGACGAGAGCGGCACCGCCAAGCCGGCGGGGGCCGGGCTCGTGGGGCAGGAGAACGCGCGGGAGGTGAGCGAGCAGGGCGGCCCGGCCCGGCCCAAGCTGCCCTGGGCTCCTCACGAGTTGTGGTGGAAGCCTCAGGGGCCAGGGCCGGGCTGCGCGGGCTGTTCTGTCGTTTTTATCTCCTCGTAACTCTCGGTAGCGAGTGAAAGACTTTGCCTGGGCTGCTGCACGTCTTCTGCTGCTGCTGCGCGAGAGGCGATGGGGGCACTCCAGGCCCTTCCTTACGGCGCTGCTTTTTTTGCGCTGGCTGGCGGCATGGGCAGGTGACTGTCTCCCGGGCTTTAGGTGTAGAAACTGAGGTGCCAAAAGCAGTGAAATCTACCAAAAGTCAGAGATCCGATGCAAGCGGGGTTTGGAGCTTCCGTTTCAGCCCGATGTCTGGCCCTGGGTGGGTGCTTTAACAAATCTGTTGTTCTGAAAGGCAAAAATTTGTTTCTTGCTTTGTTTTTAAACCTTGATGTATGTGTGCAGCTCTGAGGGGGGAAAGGAATCTGTGCTCTTAGGTTAGAGTTTTGTTGTCTGTGATTTTTTTTTTTTTCAGTGTGTCAGATAAAATGATTGTAGGAAGTAGGTTTTTTTTCTGATCTTGCCTCACTTTTTGTATGCATAAAATTAAAATCCTGTATTTTTAGTAGGCTTACAAGACCTAATATTTCTAAACACATCTGGTATTACTGGAATGAAATATAGCAATACTTTCGTTAACAGTGTAAATACTTATTTAACCTATAGGCTTGTGGGGTTATAGTGGAATTAATCAAAAGCAAGAAAATGGCTGGCAGAGCTGTACTGTTGGCAGGACCTCCTGGAACTGGCAAGGTATTATTTTTCTTTTTTATATGAAATAAAGTATTCCAAAATCCATTTTAATTTGATTTGTTGTCAAAACTATTTTAGGGTAGTGGTTACATACTGTTCTCATCTACTGGATTTTCTTCATTAAAGTATTGGCATGGTTTCCGGCTTTATGTTTTGATTTTTGCCATGTCATCAACATTGGCAGTATGCAGTGGTGTGTTCAGGCATCATTAGTGTGAAGACAGCTCCTGTAGGTTACCAGACACATAGGTGGTATGGTTTCCGAAGAAGAGTCTTAGAAAATAATTTTCGTATAAAAGCTTAAATAGTTTTTCTTTGTTTATTTCCGCCCCCCCACCCCTGCTATTTCAGGCTTTTTGCATTTGTATCAGATGTTAAATTGAAATGCCCAGTATTGTTCCTTTAAAGTATTTTATAAGTCTTTGATAAAAGTCACTTTGTGTGTCTAATTTGTTTTGTGGGGGAGGGGGCTTGTTATATGTGAGAAATATATGTCAGAACAGTTTTAATATTAAATTGGTAGTTAATAGATAGAAGGTGATATGATGAGGAAAGTTAACTTTGTGCAGAAAGAATTCTTTGTTCATCCTCATAAAAATTAAATACATAGTTTCTTTTTCTATTTTTTAAGACTGCTTTGGCTTTAGCTATTGCTCAGGAACTGGGCAGTAAAGTTCCCTTTTGTCCTATGGTTGGAAGTGAGGTCTATTCCACTGAGATCAAGAAAACAGAAGTTCTAATGGAAAACTTCCGACGGGCAATTGGTAAGTTTCAGAAAAACAGAAGAATTAAATATTTGCATGATACTTACTTTGTTGTTTTTTTCCAGTCGTCTGAAAAGGAAAAAAATTTCAGTGGTTGTGGTGGTTTCCAGATCATGGTATGTTCTTTTTTTCCAGCGCTGATCTTAATTTGATGACTCTCTCCCACACTTAGTGGAGTTGGTAAGGTTCTCTGGATATAAACCATAGTTGAATGGTGTGTCCTGCAGTTATTTTGGTTTACTCTACTTCCCCAGAGTCTCTTCTTGTCGTCCAGGTCCATCTCCTGATTTTGCATGTGACTGAATAAATCTGAAGGAAAACCTATTTTTAGTTTCTTGCATTAGCAGAAATAGTTATAGACAGCAAAATGATCTCTTCTTTTTTATTTTAGTGATTTCACACCATTAAGCAAACAGCCTTCTTCAGGGACTCCCAAATTGCCGTGTTAGCCTGACTTAGTATTCAGTGAGCACAGAGGAAATTCCATGCCAGCAAAATAAATACATTAACTTAATATCTTCCTCAGTTCTAGAGTGCTTTTACAAGCTCAATGTAAATTGGTTAAATTTGCAACACAACTTCACTAAGTATCTGAAATCTCTTACATGATCTTTGCTGACAGCTGATAAATGCAATTAAAGTGGCCCTTGTTTGTCTGAGGATTGCCTAAAGATAGCCTAACTGAAAAACTGAACATATTAACAGTTAATTTTCCTGCTTTCTGTACCATTTTTTCCCTCTGACTTCATCTGAGTATTTGGTGGCGGAGAAGTCTCTCAGTTCTGTAACCAAACAAAAGTATTCCATTCACTTTTATAGGAAAGCAACTTTCAGTAGTCTCTGGTCTTCTAGTTACCATAAATCTGGCAGGGCCTGAGGGGGGAGAAAGCCAGAGACTGAGTAGTCTGCAACATTTCCTTGACGTGATGAAGTTCCCTGTCAGAGATTTGGAAACTTGAACCAACAGATGAAACTTCTGCCATCCATGTTGTCATTTCTAGAGATAGCAGCATTTTAACTCATTCAGGTTAACAGCCAGATACATTGTTAGTTCCCTGCATTCCCTGAATGTCAGTAGAGAGACACTTCTAAACAAATATTGGTATTGATGAAAGATGGAACTTTTTATTCCTTTCTGTTGAATTCTATGTCACATTTTCATAACACAACCTTTATTAAATGCTTTTATCAGTGTTTAGAAAAAAAAAACTGAAATATTTTAAAGAACTAGTATCCAGTGTTTTTCATGATGAAACGTTTCCCAGTAATGTTTAAATCTCAGTTAAGTTTTAGATCCCCTGCCTGGTAAATAAATAATTTTAAAGGGTGCATGTTCTGAAAAATGATTTTGTGTGCACGGTGCAGTGTCAGCTCTGACTGGGTGCAAGAAAAAAAAATCAGCTCATGTGTAAATCAGTACCTAATTTTTTTTTTTGGTGTATGATACTTTACTAGCAGGTTCTGTATGTATCATCTATTGCTCATATTGTACATTTTACTTTGAGCGGGTTTAGGGACCTCAGTTTATGAAAGTGATCAGGGTTGTTAACATCAATTTATTCCTTTTTTTTTTTTCTTCCTTGGAAACAAGAGAGTCTGACTGGTTTGGACACATCACTGTGAGGAAACGGGTGATTCAGAGTTTTCAGAATTTTTATTGTTGGGAGTCATTTAATAACAGACGGCATAATCTAACGGCCAGGTGCTGTTTAGGGTATAACAGATAGTTTATTGTATGTAAGAGACATAAAAACATGGAGTGGGACATGAGAAGATGAAATTGTACAGGTTAAAAAAACCACTTCAGCTGAGAGGGATTAATACTGTATAGAGCTGATTAGCAGCTGGCAAGGATGATGGCAGCAGCTAAAATGTTATAAGCTCAGTTGCAGTAAAAAATAACTACTGGAATAGCCCCTTAAATAGCATATCTGTTCTCTATATCTCAGACTGTAACTGCCAGTAAATCAAACAAGCATTATTTAAGTTCATAGAGTGCTATTGAGCCAAAACATGAAATATTCTACAATTTCCTTCTTAGACTCTTGCTTCTCATTTGTAAGTAGGAAATGTCTCTGTTTAAGTTAAAGAGCTCATTTAAGAGTGAAGTTCATAGCTGATACTTGCAGATTGGTTTGAAAACAAAAGATAATGAGCAGCAAATTCAAAACATTGATTACCTTTGCTCAGATCATGTTAAACAGTAAATATTTTCTATGGACACGTCTATATGAACTCATTAATTCAAACTAGAGCATGCTTTTGAAGCAAATCTCTGGGCTGTCCTTGCTGACTCAGCTGTGGTTTGTGTTGTGGAGCAGACTCTGAGCAAGTGAATCTGATTCTTTTCAGATGGAGTGAAACTGGAAGATGTGCTTTAGGAGCATGTAAAATTTACCCCAAATATGAGCAGAATAGCACTTGTGCTGAAAGTTTAAAAACAAAACAGAAGCAAAAAACAAGCCTGTTAATGTCCAGTTCTCCCCACCAGCAGTTTTACTGTACAAATTCCCATATTGCTTCACATTCCTTGCATATGTAACGTATGTGATATACAGCCTTGTCTAGGTCAATTTTGTAATTCCAGGGTTTGTTAATTTTTTGCAAGGTGTTTTGGCATACCTAAAAAAACATTTTAAAAATTTACTGATATTGACTTTTTAAAGCACTTTTAGCCTAGTGCTAAATAAGAGAAAGCAAATATTTCTTACCAAGAAATTATGTTGTCCACAAATAATCTCACATTTCAAATCGTATCTTTAATTTGGGTCCAGTAGAGGGAGACAGACTCATGTTTGTCAGTCCTTTATATTTCCTATCAGCAACTCAAGATTACTGGTGAAGTGTCTGATCTATTTCAAAGTAAAATGAAAAGTTTAGGAACAAGGAAAGTTTTATAAAGTCCTAATAGCTTCAGACTCCGCAGGATGACTTCCTTATATCTTGTTACAGCCCATTCATTATTTTCGGTATGGCACATGTGGCTCGTAAAATACTTTATAGAGTCTCTTCAGATGTGGGTTCTTTGAACTTTTATGTAGTTAGAACGTCTGCATAATTGTAGTAGTGGTGGTGGTGGTGATGATAGGGCTTTTTCTTTGGGACAGTCTAATCGTAAAACTCTTCAGCTCTCTATTTATCAGTTTAAAATAACTGTTAGTCCGTTACAATAGTTGTGACAAGAATACAAGATAGTCAGATATTGTGATGATTTCTCAACTATCTGAAAAACAGCAAAGTGAGGATATTAATGTCACCTATTTTGAAATAGTTTTAAGTTTGCATTATAGCAAATTTTGTTGAACTTTATTTAGCTCACCTTTTGCTATTAACCTGAAAAATATTTTACATGATACATCAGCTTTTCTGAACTTTATGAGGTTCTAACACAATACCTGTTAATCAATTTATGTTGTTTTTAACTTAGTTGCTAAAATTTCAAGTTTTTTATGAAGTTACTTTTTTTCTCCTCTTTTCTGACTTTGCAGCGCTTTGCTAATGGTATGAAAATTGTGTAAAACTCCCAGTTATACTAGCATCACTGATCTTTAGTTTCAGAATTTTGATGAACTGTTTATCTTTAGTGTAGGGCAACAAATCAGGCAAATCTCTTCTTTGAGGGGAGGGAAAAGAGAGAGGATACTGACATTTGTTTCAAGAACTAATAATAAGGGGCAGAAAGAAAACGATTTCTTAGAGCTTACTAACAATAAAGGGCAGAAAGAAAATTTCTTAGAGCTTAATAAACTGCTTTGCAAGTCAGAACATGGGCTGAGCTTTCCCTCTCATTACATGGGATGAATATTCTCACTTAATATTGAAGAAGAGAACTGTAATTGATCTTTCAACTATTGAAAGTAAAAAATTCCCATTAAATGTAATAAACCCTAATAATATGTTAAAATCTGTTGGCGTTAATGCAGCAGACTCCTGAGTGTTTGTGATTTGTGTACTGACATTATTCCAAACAATTTCTTACAGGACTGAGAATTAAAGAGACCAAGGAGGTTTATGAAGGAGAAGTCACAGAACTGACTCCGTGTGAGACTGAAAATCCTATGGGGGGCTATGGCAAAACCATCAGCCATGTAATTATAGGACTCAAAACTGCAAAGGGAACCAAACAGTTGAAGGTATGTATGGTAGAGTCTCAAAAATTTCCTTAAGAATTTCATATCTGTGTTTTCTGTTTTTAACAGTTCTTATTTCCATTTTAAGCTCTTGATCCCCATTTGTGTAGAATAATGATGCCAGGAGACTGTTTTGTTTTGCTAGACAACTTTATCCTACACCTGAGGATGTATGTCTATCTGCTTTTTGTAGAGATTGTTTAGATGTTAGTCATTTCTCCTATAAACCCATCACTCAATTAACAGTTCCTGTTATTTTTCTCTTTGGCAATGCACACTCTTGCATGATCAGCAAGTGAAAGGGGAGTTTAAGTAGGAAGAGACTGTGATGCAGCTTTGCGACATTACTAGCATCACAGAAAAATGGGCTTATTTGGGAATCTGAGCTATGACCTGCCTCAGTCTGTGATATGCTTGCACTGACCACAGTTCTAAATTCACATTCATGATAGATTCATGATAGTAAATGTACAAGAAAGCTCTTGTTTGTTTTTGTTTTCCTGATACTCAACTGAATTTTTGAGGACGGTTTTGGGAAATTTTGCCTGCTTCAGTATAAATTGCTCTTTCTGCCACATCCCTTCTTTCCATGTGAGGAGAGACGCTCTACTGAATATGTGATAGAGAACTAGAAATTGAGCTGGTATGTTGCCAGCTCAGACCCACTTTCCCTTTGTTTTCTTGTACAAGACTCTGTCTATATTGTTTCATTTCCCTGTCAGTTAGAATATGAGAGAACTGAAAGCTGTCTCTGTTGTTAAGCATCATCTTGCATTTATTCACTCTGAAAACAAGAAAATGCAGAGCAAAAATGACTAAATATGTACTAAGAGAAGCAAGAGCATCTAACATATTCCACAGCCGTTCATGCAGTTTTATGGAGGATGCAAACTCAAGAGATCAAGTAGCATAATCCAATGCAATAGCTGTTTTTTTTTTTTTTTTGGTAGAAGTTTTGCTAGAAAGCAAGTGAAGCACCACATCCTAGGTATAAACATATTGTCACGTTACACAAAGGCATACTTTGTTACTGGTATCATTATTGTTATGCTTTTTGCACTTAACGTCACTTTCTTCAGACAGATATTTTTGTGTAGGAAAGTACATTTTGTGCATCTTCTTTTAGATTTTACAATAGGGACTAAGTTATACTCTACCACTACTCCAGGTGTTACAGCTTTATAAAATCCTAGGACGTATTGCTGGGGGGTGGTTGCAGTTTAATTTTGCCTGATGAGAGTGAATTTTAGTCTAAACTTCTTTTCCTTGATTACCATAATAATACNGACCAGCTGTGGTGTTTGTTTGTCTCCAGCTGGACCCAAGCATATTTGAAAGCTTGCAGAAGGAACGAGTGGAAACTGGCGATGTTATTTATATTGAAGCGAACAGTGGAGCAGTCAAGGTAAAGTAAAAATTCTGCATTTTTATGCAGGTGGATGTATTCTTGCAGGTCTTTCTCTGCCTTTGTCAGAAAGCTCTCCGATTTGTTAAGCTTAATTGACGTGAAAAGGTTACGTGAAAGTTCTAAAAAGAGCCCAGTGTTTTGCTTATCTGGAAAGAAAAATATCTCTTGCACTGAAAGAGCATGGTCATCTGGTTCATGATTAAGGTCATCTGGCAAGGAAGCTATCACTGATGCTGCCTGGATGAGTTTTCTCTTCTGTAAGAATAAGACATCTTTAAGGGAAAGAGGGGGGTGGCGGAAACAAGCAACTTTAGTCATTTTCAGGCTGACATGTGCAGTGTATTTAATCTTTCTTTTATCGCTCTGGTATTTTCTCCACAAGATATATACATGTAGAAGGGAATACTGCATTAGTTAGCATTCTTTTCATATCTGATTTAGAAAGTAGTGTACAGCGATACTTGCTGTTTAATGGATGAGCATAATATTTTGTATCATATAATAAATCACCCACCTACAAAGGAGTCTTGAACAATTCTCCCAATCTCTAGCTAATCTGCTGGATTTGTCCTTTAGCAAAAATTGCATACAGTTAAAAGAAGGGGAGAGAGGAGTGGAATATTCTTACTACTGAAATACCAGGTGCTTTTCAACAGACTTTTTGAGCTTTGATCAGTAGATACGGTATGCCTGTTGCTAAGCAGGGAGTGGGATGTCTGAATTGTCAGACTGAAGCTTTTCAGGACTGGAATTGTAAACCAAGCCCTTTGTCAAGTTTATGTCACTCAAGGTTTTGGCAATGAAACCAATTCTATACCTGGGTTTCTCTTCTTTGCCTTTCTTCAGAGGCAAGGCAGGTGTGATACCTATGCTACGGAATTTGACCTTGAAGCTGAAGAGTATGTTCCCTTGCCAAAGGGTGATGTGCACAAGAAAAAGGAAATTATTCAGGATGTCACCCTGCATGACTTGGATGTAGCCAATGCTCGACCTCAGGTATCTGACTCCACAGATGAAGTCTTTACAGAAAAATTATTTTACATAGATGTGATGGTTTCTAGAATAAACCAGGAGATGCAGAAACCTTTGAGATGTCCTAAATCACCTTCAAAGATACTGCTATAGGAAGAGCAGGCGGTTCTACCTCTCCTTTCTGGACCTCAGGGAGGTCCTACTGCAGTTGGCTGACTCAGTGGCCCTTTCATACAGGTCAGAGGCAGTTGCTAGGTTAGGATTTATTTATGGAATATTTGTCAGAGTACATTTCCTAACACCAGAAAGAACAGCCACATAGCCATAGAGGAACTTCCACATGGATATTTGGGATCTGCTACCTTCACAGTTAAAGCATAATCTATACCTGCTTCTCTCCTTCCACATATCGCTGTGCCCCATCCCCTGCAGAAAAGTAGCAGTTTGGGCTGGTCTTCTTGACCAGAGAAAGAGGTTACGACTTTCTGTCCATAAAGAAAGATGTGAGGTAGCAGCAGCCAGATCT
>VXAL01018524.1:359072-469133 GCA_013399475.1 Chauna torquata
ATTGTCATCTTTGCTTCCAATCGAGGAAACTGTGTTATCAGGTATGTCTAAAGTTGAATTTTCCAGTTTGCATCAGTCCATAAACTATAGAGAGAGCTGTGTCAGCACAGTTGTGATTTAAAGGCTTTTGTCTCTGATACTGACACCTGTGACAACACCCTGCACGGGTTGCAATCTGCGTCAGTGATCCAGAACTGCTTGGGAGTGTCATGAAGGGAAAAGCATTTAATGGCAGACTAACTTGAGTTAAAGCAGAATAAAATCTCTCCTTTTCTCTAACAGCCTCTGCATTGTCTGTTTCCTGGGTGTTCTGTTATAATTACCTTTCTGTTTGGATACCTCAACACATCTCTTGCTTGCACATTCAGGACATCGAAAGCACTGGAGCTACAAACCTCTGATATTATAGTTTCTTGCTTCTGGATAATTTTGCTGTTTGCTATTCTCGTTGCATCAGACTTAAGCTTCCTGTTCTTAATGTCAAAGCACATCACAGTTCAGTCTCTCTGCACTCTTCGTAATTTCCTACTATATTAGTCTGGATTTTTGTGTTTCTCCAGCCTTGCCAACTAACTTGTTTTTCATCCCCACTCCAGTTTGTGCCTCTACTTCAATATTTTGCACCCACGTAATGCATTCTTCGCGTTTTGAGTAAAAGTACTCTCCTCTTTCAGATTCTTCCTTAAGTTTTACTGCTAATCTGTGGTCTAGGTCTAGTTATGATGAGGTTTAGACATCATTATGTCTGAACAAGCTGTCACTAGCAATGATTGCTGCTCTTTAAATTGATTTAATTCAGCTGTGTGACCAGCTATTCCTTTTGCTCTTACTGGCTCATCTGGTATTAATCTTTCTCTGTTTTCATTGCTTAGAAGTTAGGGTGATAAGACCTCCAAAAATGTTTGAGGTGGATATTGCAGTGCTCTTTCTACAAAAACATAAAAAGGCTGTCTCATAAAAGCAGAACAAACGGATCTGTCAGCATGGATTGACAGAAACCTGTGATTTAAGAAAGGAAGTTTTCCGTATAATAGTTATATCCAATACTGGTAAATTGAATCCCTTAAAAACAAGGTCTTAACTACATACTACTATCTCACATAGTTGACGATCCTCTGATTTGCCTGCTGGGGGCTCTTAAAAAGGTCAGGAAAGAATAAATTGTATAATGTAGTTGATTCTTTAACCTCAGAAGAGAACTAATTGCTTCAGAGGAGAGAATACCATCTGTTCAAGAGTACAGCAGGACACGATTGCAGGGCATTTTGATTCATTTCCCATAGAGGACCATGAACAAAGATTAAATCCTTAAATACTGGCACTGAATTTGGAAATGCAGTTGCCTACCACAACTTTACCATTTTCACTTGTGATCTCCATAGGTCTCATGAAATGTGGATATCTTTCATGACTTCACAGCAATTCATGGTTGTTTTCGGAAAGCAAGAGTAGATGTGTTTGCAGACTTTGCTGTTGAGTGTTGTGTGCCAAACAAATAAAATGGTTGAGGGTGTAGATTCTGCTCTATTCTTCATGCACAGATCTCCACTTCTCAATTTGTTGGACTGCAAGTATGTAATGTAAAACCACTGCGGTGGCTGGAGCTGAGGGAAATATTGAATGGAGTAATGGGTTATTCAGCAAGAGAGGATGTTCTCCCAATGACTGATAGTGCATATAATTTCTATTGATATTGCTAAACAACTTAGTAACAATGATTTGGTCCTCACTGGAAGATACTTTAGAACATCAGATAAGACCATATTGTAAGATACAATGAAGAGAAACATGAAAGAAAGCACCACCTCAGACTATTTTTGAGTGACATCTTTAAGGGTTCCAGAAATAGTATTTGTTTCTTTCAGGCTGTCCAGTATGAACTAGAACGTTTCCTGTGTGTATTTGGGGGGTGCGTCTCTATGGGAAGACACAAGAATTGTAAACTAGTGGCCGTGTAGTCACTTATTACTGATTTTAGTCAAATCAATGTACTGAACTCAGAATAGTAGCTGATCCTTTTCTGTTTGGTTTCTCTTTTAGAGGCACAGAGGATGTGGTGTCTCCTCACGGAATACCGCTGGACCTGCTGGACAGAGTGATGATTATCCGAACCATGCTGTATACACCCCAAGAAATGAAGCAGGTATACACAGCATTTTAAAAGAGCTTCTAAAAAGTCCCTGGAATTCTAGTCTCTTGGGATAACTGCTACGTCTTTGTATATTCTGTTATTATAGAGCTGTTTTGATGTCCATTCTTGTGAACTNAATCTGTATGGTCAGCAGGGTTTGTGCCAGGAAGCTTACCACTTCCTAAATGCACTAAATGCTTTAGTAACCATTTAGAATAATCTGGTTAAGATTTTGCATGCAGTTTTTTATGTTGGATTTCCATCCACTGATGAGATATATTGGTAAACATGTCTAGAGCTGAAAGTGACATCTCACTTGCATGAAATGGCATGAACTGTTAGTTGATCTTTTCTCTTGCACCAATGTGTTTTCCATAGAGTTTGCATGTTCCAGCAGGTAGTGGTTTTTCTGCTGTTATGAAGTGAAGTGTTACATTTTGGGACTGATGCTCCAAGAGCTCAGGTTCTTCCTCCACATAAGACATGGGAGGGATTGCAGAGTGCAACTTCACATGCTGCATTTTTGCCTCTATGCCCTGTGCTATAGCTTTATCCTACTCGGGCTGTTTCCTGAAACTGGAAGGATTTTCATGCTCCTAGTCAAGTTTGGAAATGTAAGCACAGTAAATGTTGCAGAGATACTCTTCTGAATGCCTGAAACCTTTCCTGTGGGGCCATCACAATGTATTGTGTATTGATTATAATGCTTCGGTGCCATTATGATGCATCGTGTCAAAGATCCCCCTCATTAGCGTCTCAATGCTGTGAAGTGACACAATGCAGAAGACATTACAGTTTATCGTGTCAATTCTTTGTATTATTTAAGAGATAGTGTCAATGGAGGAGAGCGTTGTCACAAGATAATAGTCTCCTGCTGCTGGATAAGTGCCAAGGTGAAGCTGAGGCATTTATCGAATGTAAACGTAGAGGCAATGCTTCATTTCATTTGGTTTGAGGAGCTTTTCACATACGGCTAGTGTGAACCATGCTCGGGATGATTTTTTTGTACCTGAAAGGAGACTTTAAAGCTTTACAGTATAGATAACAGTTGAAGCAGCCCAGTGATTTAATAATATGATTATGTTTTGTCTGTGTACAAAACAGGTTTTAAAGCGTGACTTTTGGTCAGTCTGGAGATGTTAAAGACTGTTGTCTGGACTTCCCTACACTGTATGTGAATCGTGTGCAGTTAGGGTAGTAGGCGTATGTAGTCTGAGTTACATATAGCAAGCTTAACAAAAAGTAATACTTATCTAGTGTGCTGTATCATCGTGCAGATGTTAAAGAGCTAGTTTCTGAACCAATTTTTCAGAAAAGCTGGGTAAGTGCTGTGGTTTCCACCCTCCCCAGGGACGAGGGAAAAAAAGTATTTACAGTAGCTTTTCCTAAAGCTAAAAGTAGATCCAGACGTTTTTTTCCATAAATCATGTTCCTGTAGTCAGATAACCTCATATTCCCTTAAATTAAGGCTTGTGAATGACTTCTTTTGAGAGGGGAGGAGGAGCTATTTATTACACTTGAGTGTAACTAAATAAAATTGGGAGGGGGCAAGAGGGGTTAGTAAAAATAAGATGTCCATACATTTATTTCTCTATTTTTGCTCCCATTTTTCTTTCATGCTAGGAAGAAGTTTTCACTGGTTATGTTTCTGTGTGAGACTCTTTGCCTTGGCTTCTGACAATTGATTTGGTTGTCAGGGCAAGAATTGTCCTTGTACGGAAAAGTTTGTTCAAAACCAGCAGAAACACCATTGTGTAGCTCTGCTCTGAGAGAGCAAGACCCGCAGTTACCTTAGTGCAACCAGAGCAGGGAGAAAATGGTTCTAGGAAAATTCACTGTTATATGCATATTCTAGTCAGATATTGTGGTAAGCAAACTTTTTTTTTTTTTTTGCATATGTGCCTTTTGTTAGGTAGAAGAGGTTATAACTGGCACATTTGCTCCTAATGTATTTTGCCTGGTTAACACTTATTTTCCTATTTCATAGCAGCTTGTTTATATATGTATTTGCTGGGTTAATGCATTGGACCCTGATCCTTCAGTAAGTTTCTACCAGGCTGGTAGATAAAGGAATTTTTTTTTAAATAGTTTTTCTTAGAGATGAGGCATTCAAGGTGTCTTGTCTGTAGCAAGGGGAGAATAAAGTAGCAATATTTGAATGGATGAAAAGTGATATTTGAGTGATCTGTAAGATGGAAAAAGTCTTCAATTTGAAATTGCAATTTGCAGTAACATTTCTGATATTCAGTATTAATATCATAGCACAACTTCCTGCCATTTCAAACGCCTCTCTTTTCCTCTGTTCCCCCCCCTGACTCCCCTGGCGCATTTTTATGGCTTTAATTTAAACGAGTGCTTCTTGATATCTTGTTTACAAAGCTGCCAAAGTGAAAAATACCTGTATTATATGAGACTTGCAGTTCCAGAGTTATCTCAGCACTACAACACAACATCATTATCCAGTCTGCCCCTTATCACTCAGCTGGTAATACAGACTACCGAGAGACTTGTGCCACTTTTGTTACAGCTTTATATGCTCAGGCTTATTGGTGATATCTTGCTCTCCAACTTTGTAAAGATCTTCAAACTGGTACAAGCCTAAGACTGTTCTTAAAAGATTAGATTCTTCTTAGTGATTTTTTTTCTTCTTGCAGGAATAGGTGAATCTTAAAGTAACTTTTTGATTTATTTTACTATCTTATTGTCAAATGAATAAAAAGTGTTTTGTGAGCTGCTAAGGGAAGAGGGTATTTTTTGTAGGGCTTGCTAGAGGGCTCTGCTGCGTAGCAGCAATGATACACTGCAAGATTTAGGAACTGGTGTAGCTGTCCACAAGACTCCAGCTGTCACCATTATTTCCTGCATACTTTTTCAGTTTTCCTTATTTAGGTTCTTGTATTCTGCTTCTCATTGGTAGATATAACTTGCTAACCATGCAGAATTGTCGTGCGGTAGTCCAGACATGTTACTTCACCTGCCTTTTATGATGATCCGTTTTTCAACATGGTATTTGCCTGTTCAAAGACTTAGAATTCCACAGATCTGTTCTAGTTTAGCAGTAAATTACACTAGGATAACTCCATACCATCTCACTTTATAGCACATCCCATCTCTAAGCTGAGGGTTTCTAGAAAGTAAGCTAAGTAGTATAGCATGCTAACAGTTTGGGCTGTTACCTGACTTACTCGTTCATCCCAACAGATCATAAAACTTCGTGCTCAAACAGAAGGAATTAATATTAGTGAAGAAGCTCTAAACCATTTAGGGGAAATTGGTACCAAGACAACCTTAAGGTAGGTTGAACACAGTGGAATTTTCTCTGTTATATCTTAAGTATGACTGGGTCTAAAAACACTGTAGGATAACTCACTCTTGGAAGTGAGACAACCCTCTCCCATATGATAACATGTGGTCTATTAAGGACAGCGTTGACATTACGGAAGATTGGTAATCCTCCTGTTTCCTTGTTTAAGGAGTGTACGTGCTAGAGGATCTTACAGATTTTTTTTTGTACTGCTGATGGAGCTGTGTGTTTCCTAACAAATCCCCCACCCATATATATATTCAGTTCACTGGGATGCAATGAATTGTACTTATTAATCCATCTCTGTTTGATCACAGGTATGCTGTGCAGTTACTGACCCCAGCTAACCTGCTTGCCAAGATTAATGGGAAAGACAGCATTGAGAAGGAGCATATTGAAGAAATAAATGAACTTTTCTATGATGCCAAATCCTCAGCAAAAATCTTGGCTGATCAGCAGGAGAAGTACATGAAATGAAGAGCTTATGTTAGATGCTTTGAAGTGGCTTTAACCCTTACCCAGGGCTGGCTTAATTATCAAATAAGAAATGTTAATGGTTTGTCTCTTTTGGGACTGGAAAAATATTTAAATATTGGACTGCTTTGTCAGGCCAGAATTAACTAGCAAGTGTTCCTATTTCATTGTCAACAATAAGATGCTCCGTGATATCTGTGTAACATCTTAGTCTTCCTTTTGTGAGTACATCTGAAATGAATAGCTCTTGACCCATCAGTTTGTTTGTCATTAGATTTCATTACCGAAGAGCTCTAACTGAAGTTAATGCTTAAGAACAGTCTATTTTCTTTACGAATGTTGTTTTAAAATAGTTTCCTTTTGCAGATGAGAACATTTTTTTGAGTCAAAGTTTGTCTGAAGTGATTTATAATAAAATATTTCAAGAATACTGGAAGCTTGCTTATGTTTGTCATGAGTGCTAGCCTGCCTAAAGAAACTTGAAATAAATAAGTTGGAATTTACAAAGCAAAATATGAGTAAAATGGATCTGCGACACAAAAATAGATCTACAGCAAATGAAAGATACAGTACCAGGACCTTTTTAAGGTATCCTTTTTAAGGACTTCTTGTAGGTCTTGTTTTTTTGTTTTCTGAAGAAGTCTTTCTTTGGAGAATGTATAAATACAGAATAATAGTTATCTTGGCCTTGTTTAAAGCGTTTCTTCTGGAGTAACTTATTCTTTCTTTGTTTTTTTTTTTAAAGCAGATAAAATAAAAATTGCTTTAGTTAGGGTTAGCTATTTTTTTCATTATGTTGTCTCCGCTTTCTTGATCAACCACAATCAAAAACAGTTTGCAAACTAAAAATATTCATACATAAACATGAAAGTTAGCAGAATGATAGTGAAAAGAATAACCCAATAATTAAAGGTTTGAAGTTCTGCTCTGCACAGACTTTTTATGAACTTAGCATGCTTTGTGAAGAAGAGACTGAGACTTCCTTCTTCTGTAAAACATGGATATTTGATTGCCTTACAGCACTCTGAGGATAAATGATTTAAAGGTTAAGATCCTGATAACACTGTAATACAAGTCTATGTAACCATGTAAATGGATGAACTAGGAAAAAATGCAGAAGCTTTGTAACACGGCTAACCTCACATTCTTTTTAGAAGCTTTAGTGATTTAAACCACTTTATGTACACTTAACATAAATAAGTGCAGTTCTTAGGGTAAGGTGTGTGTGGGGAGAAATAATTACTTGCCCCAGGAGCCCATTTTAAATACCTTCTTTTTAGTGACTGCAAAGTTGAGAAGATAAGTTTTCAGTTAATGCTCCTTTCTCATCAAAGATTTTAATCCACATTCCTAAATGAGAAGCTTTCTGACAAAACCAAACATAGGGCGACCAAGCCTTCCATGAGTCCTTCACAGAAAGTCATTGGTTTCTCACAGTGGGAGAGTTTCAGTAGCATTGCATTAGGCAGACACTGGCCATTGCATTTTTCTTCTAAGGTAAAAAAAGCACCTCTTATTATTCTTGCTTTCCTAGAAGTTTTTGTTTAAGAGTTCCTGGTAGTTAAGCTAAAATGATCAAAGAACCATAGCATGTGTTTATATACATTTCATTTACATAGCTTAATTGCTGAGAATCAAACGTAACAAAGCTTCCTGGTTAAGTCTTAGAATTCTGACTTCTAAAACCAATGCATAAACTCAATCATCATCTTTTTAGGGAAGGAATCTAGCTGCTAAAAACCTCTGTCCTCACTCCTGTATACTCTAGAGGCTTGTCTCTTCCTTGTGCTAAATTGCTGTTTGTGGAAATTGCTGATGATGTTGCAGCTCCCCCCGCAAAAACGTGGAATGGACAGCAGAGACTTCTGGGGAAAAAAAGAGCTGGCAGGAAGCTGAATGATTTGGGTTTAATAATGTTTTGATCTCATTCTACCGTCTCAGTCATGTAAAAACCTGTCCCATTCTTCAAAGTGAAATTCAGTACTCTGTCAGCCAACCCTAATTAGCTTTTGTACTTTAAATAATCTTATCTACTCCTTTCTCTACATCTGCAACTAAACAGCAGTGACAGAGATATTTGATGAATGATTTTTTTGTTTATCTGTGAATATTTTTGGCTAAGGAGCAATCCTGCTTTCAAGCCTAAGAAGACCACTCTCTCTACTGACTCCAAATAAAGATTGCAAATACACCATCACACTGATTTCCACAATGTTTCGAAAATACCTTTTTACTGCAACAAGGTGACGTTCTGTTCTTGTGCTATGGCACAGTAGGAAGAAACCCAGTGGATTAAACTGCTGTGTGGTCATAAGTGAACTTTTGTCTTTTTTCCTTTCACAGTTTGAAAGTCCTTGGCAGTGATGAATATTATCTGAGGCTGTAAGTACCATTTTTGTTTCAGGGTTTTTTGTTGTTGTTGTTGTTGTTGTTTTGGTTTTTTAAATATCTAACTAATCATTCGAGAAAATTTGAATGTCAGAGCTGTTCAAAGTCCCAATTAGAGTTTGATAGTATTGGTTCTTTCACTAATAAATCCAGTGCTCTGCTCACACAGCAGCAAAAGACCTACTGGGGAAGTGAAGGGTGGTGAAGTAAACCCAGAGTACTGAAACCTTAAGACCACGGTTCCCACTGCCTACCAGCGGCAGGAGAGGGCAGAAACTCTGTTTCTGCTTTGGCAAACCAATTATTTCTTTGCTCACAAAATATTCTTTATAAAAATTCAAGCTCTGTAAAGCTGGAAGGAAACATCATTTCTCACAAGTAGTAGAACAAGGGAACTCAAGCTGGATAGCCTCCCAGACCTCAGGTATCAAGCAAAGACCTAAGAAGAAGTGAACCTTGTGCCACACACTGAAAATGAGCAGTTTCTATCCGACCCGCCACACACTGAAAATGAGCAGTTTCTATCCGACCCGCCACACACTGAAAATGAGCAGTTTCTATCCGACCCGCCACACACTGAAAATTAGCAGTTTCTATCTGACCCTAGTTTGGTAGCTGACTTCCATGACTGATGGTACCTGTCACTCGAGACCAACTGCAGGAACAGAAGTGTACTTTTGCCAGAAAACAAGATCTTAAAATGCGCATACCGAAGGGGGGAAAAAAAACAAAAAACAAAAAAAACAGCAACAGCAATCAGTCTAAACTGGCATTTTTCCCAAACCCTCAGCAGTTCACATAAGTTTACATTATCACATAAGACCATCCTTAAACAGGTGGAGTTCGCTGGAGCTGCTGCACTGTGACAGCAACCCACAGAACAGAGCAAGAGCCCTGCTAATGAGCAGCGGCTGGATTAGGTGCAAGGTGTGCCCAGGAAGGGTTGTGACCCATGGAGCACACCCTCTGTACTGCTACTGAAGGACTTCACGCGGTGCTAATTAGCCTGTGGTGAGGGTCTGATTTTTCACTTCTGCTTCTGTTTGTACAGCAGCAAGTAAGCCCCTACCTTGTCTCTGCACCGGCTCTGGAGGACTCTCCCAAGCGTGCCATCTCTCTAACAGCCACTAAGTGTTTACCAAAGACATAAAGCTGTGATATAAAGGGAAAATCCTTCTACCCTAAATGGTGAGCGAATGTTTATCTAACCTATTAAGTGAAGTCCAGCTGACTTACTGGTGTCAAAGCTTTGCCCGTGAAAATAGTCTTTCATATTACTGATAAAAATAGTTCTGTTGAAAGAATCACTACACTATATACAATAGCTACTGATGAAGGATCATGAGAAAAAATAGAAATACTTATATGACACAACTGCCCCTTGCAGTGGGAAGGCACATACAGCAAGGAACATTCCTACCAAAGAACTTTGGGTATTAATATTAAATGTGAAAAGACAAACCATTATTTTAATTCTTTTCTTCCTATTTTCCACAAAGGTTGCACTTCTTGCATTCATCTTCTAAGCGAAGTTTTTACGACCGATTGCCTGCACACTATGAGAAGTTTCTCCATCCATTACACACAGGGAAACGGGCCTTGCTGTGTAGGAAAATATTTGTTACATCTTATCAGGGTGACACATAATCTAACAACAATTACAGCAAGCCCATATTTTGTACTATTTCGGTTTCAACGTGAAAAATAGTTCTAATATTAAACCTGGGGCGGGTGGGGGTTATAGTAACCAGTTGAATATTATAAGCTGTGATTTCCTCTCAGCCATGGAGCAGTGCCACCCTCAGATCCAGCTCCAAGACCGTGGATACACATAAATCCAGCATACGTGCCTCCTATGCAGATGCCACAGTGTGTTAGCGACTGAAAGCTGAGTCCCCCCCTCTGTTATATAGTGAGGTCAGGAATTGTCATATCTTTAGCTTTCCTGTGCCTAAAAGCATCTCAAATACACTTAACCTTTATGAGAAAATAGGAGATGCTCTGAAAACAGACCAGAACTGGCTAGGAGACCACTGATGTTAAGACAACACAAGACCACCCACATCCTAAAACCTTTCTGTCTCAAAAACTGGTCCAAACTTACCCAATGGAAAAGCGCCGCGATCCCCCCCCTTCATGTTGGCCTGCCTTCACCTTTTGGAGCTGGGGTACCACGAAGAGCAGCACTGGAAGCTCACAGCAGGTACGGGCTTGACTGAGGGTCCGCAGACACGCAATGAGCAGTTCACCTCACATGAGGGGTGCGGGACAGCCAGCGGGTGTGCGGGTGTAACACTAGCAAGCTGGTTCAAGCCCTGCTTCCTCAGTGCTACAGCAGGGCCAGCAAAATGCTCGCTCGGGAAACCCTTCCTCTATCAACACCTGCACACACACGCATACGGCATGGAAGACATCGGCGTTCCTCCAGTGGAAAACAATTCAGGAAGGAGAAGGTGATGATGATGCTTATGTCTGGTGTGGGCAGAGGACAACCTGGTATCAAGAGCCGTTACCAGCGGGGGGTTGTTTCAAACCCCACAGGGAGCGACTTCGTTTGAGCCAGTCAGCAATCAAATAGTCAAATCGCAATCAGTAAGTTTAAGTTTTTATTTGAAATTAAGTTAAATTTGCACTTTCTTTGGAGAAAAACATTCTTTGTTTTTGTTACGGGGGATTGTTCGCTTGTTTTTATGAACGCAGAACAAAATCCAGGTTTGCAGGAAGAGCAGACCACGACCACCAAAAACCATCACCTAACCAGCGCCCTGCTGCACGTGCCCCCTTCAAACCAGCTGTGCCGCACATAGCTCATCTGCAGCTGGAGGTGCTCCCAAAGGGAGGAGGGGAAGGGGACGTTCGGGCATCAGTCCTTGCACCTTCTGCTTCCCGATCTGGTCTGCTTACTGCTCGAGCGTCCACACATGGACAGACCAGGGCAGCTGTGAAGGACTGCTGTGCCTGGCCAGCTCCTGAATCGGGGCAGGAAACACCAATTTTGGTTCACTGTTCTTGTCCAGCCTCACAGCCCAGAAGCAAACACAAACTTTTCCTGCCTAACATTTTATATATGTAAAAAGAATGAACGCAAGTGCTCAGCTCTGCATCAGTTCTGAGAGCTGGGTATAAGCACAGTCTGGGCTCTCCGTTCACCATTGCTATCTCCTCTGCTGATTGATGGCTCTACAGCCTGTGCATCACCGGGTATTTTAACTGTGCACGTCCGGGCAAGTCACTAACACCCGGCAAAGAGACTACACTGATGTCCTGGGAGTGGACAAGGTTACAATGGCAGAATTCATTTACTGGAAAGATTTTGATCAAGTGAGCAGGCCAGGGAACAAGCAGGCTTTTTTTCCCTTTGAGCAATAAAAATTAAGAACCAATTTATTTTCATTACAAATAACATTTTCAACAACCTTCATGTGTTTGCCTTTAGGGTGCCAATTAAAGATTTCCAAGAGGAGAGGCCCTAACGCTGCTCACCCAACCTCGCGCAGCCCTGCTGGGGTCCCAGCCCGACCCCCAGCCAGGCGCAGCCCCCAGCCCAGCCCGGCAGCCAGCGCAGTGTGACGGGTTTCTGGTGTGACACCAGGCAAACGAGGAGAAAGAGGAGCGGCTGCAGCATGTTACAGATTCAGGCAAGGAAGCAAACAGCACGCTCACATCTGCAGCTAACACACGCTTTCTCTTTTCTAGAGAAAAAACCTCACATTCCTGAGTCTGTGATGAAAAGCGAGAAACGGCACCAGCAGAGATTTTAGCCCCAGTTCTGCACGCAGAGAGAAGGGGGCCTGTGCTCCCCGTAGGAAAGGCTGTTTGCCTGGTGAGGACCTTTGCAAAGCAAGCGTCAGCAGGGACAAAAGGAGCATCCCCAGCCCGTCCTGGATCCCTGGACCCGAGGCACTGTCCCTGCGGTTGCTAATTCCCCGGTGCGCTGACCTCCCCTGGCCACCACAAGCTCCTCCAGACTGCAGGCTTGTGACCACCACAGCTCTGCTCTGGGTCAGTAATTTATCCCTGGCTGCCTGGCTTGCCACTTCTGTGCTATTACCCCCGCTCGAAAACAGTGGTGAAACCAGCAGGTATCGAGCACATTGCTGTCTCAGACCGTACAACAGATTTTACTTCCAAGAAAACCTATGACTTCCCAGGGAACCTGACCAAAGCCACCACTCTGGTCAACAACAGCAAGACGTTGCCCAAACGCGGCAGCAGCCACACATGAAGTAGCAGCATTTAATTTTGGGGCCCACACATACGGTGCCGCTGTTGATGCTGCTCCATGTACCATCGCTGCCAACCCCCTGCAGATGCCCGGGAGGCCCATTGGCTCATACCTAACCTCATCACCTATGTTTAGGAAATTGAACTGAGCCCTAGAGCATTGCAATAAGATGAAACGTGAGAGAAAAGTTCTGAGTACATCCAGTAACTTTGTGTCCAGCCCGGCTGACATCTGCCAACCATGCGCCATTTCATTGATTTGTTTCCTGGTTGCAGCCTGAGGTCCCAGGTGGGCTCACGGCTCCATGGCCTGGGATGATCTGTACAAAGAGATTAGTTTTGTTCTGGAAAGCTCCCAAACTTTGCAGTGAAGACAGACAGTATATTGGTGTCAAATACAGAGAACAAAAGCTTGGAAGGGTCTGTGCTGATCTTTGCTTGGGAGGGAAAGCAGATGAGAGCTCCAGCCACCCAAAATATTTCGGGTTGGACTGGGAAAAATTCGATCACAGTGAAATTACGTCCTGTTTTTTCACAGGGAATTACCATCCCTCTCCAGCAGAGAGAGGGAGAGTGGGATTGGAAATACCCCACGGGGCAGCTGTGAATGCAGCGGACTAGTAATAGCCTGCACCGTCCAGTTCCTGCCACGTCAAGAGCCAGAGAGGTGCAGAGATGATCGCTTCATGTCCCTCAGCCCCACCGACGTCCAGGAGATGGGGCAGGGTTCCAGGGCTCTGCTTGCTGCTGGGGAGCAGAGGAAGAGCACTCAGTGCATGGCGAGGGTGGAACAGGCTTGCTATACTGTGACCTTCAGTGCTTTGAGAAGCTGTAAGAGCCAGGTGATTAGTCTTGTCCGGTGGTAAGAGCAGGAGAGCAAAGACTGAGTCATTTCTACACTGCAAATTCAACTGTGTTGAGTAGTTTCCCCATTTCATTAAGATGTTTGCAGACATGACCAAATTGTTCATAATCATCTTAGTGGAATGGTGCTGCAGCAGCCAGCTCATAACCTGATTTCTTTAATGCTGTTAAGGGACAATTTGATCCCATCTGCAAAAGTGATCAAAATACTGCAACATATCCGTGCTCTGCCATAACCATAAATACAATGCAAACATGACATCATCTCGTGTTTAAAAGTGTCTTGGCAAGGGTGACAACCTCCCTGGACTTCATGCTAATTGCTCGGTGCAAAGCTTCAGAGTCAGAGCTAGCAAGAGATTAGCTGCAGTCCAAGACAGCACTCAGAGATCTGGTTTGTTTTTACAACTGGCCAGATTTGCATTACTAACCGAGCGCTGGCTTCACTTACAGCAAGACTGCTGCGGATCTGTATAGGCGCAGGGATGGACTTCGTGTAACATCATTTTGTCCATTTTTGACTCAGACCACTGGGCCTCTCACCACTATACCTGCCCAAGCTACAAGCAGCGTGTTACAGTACTAAAAACCAGCCTCCCTGCATTTAGATTACAGTGCACATGTTGCACGTCAGCATCATCGTGTTTTCTAGGACTTCAGTTTTGGGGCTTATTCATAAATGAGGTGCAGTCTCCCATACATCACTCTCTTAAGTTAAAGTTATGCAAAGCAATGGATTCCGGGAAACTATGTTTTAGAGATCACGGGCATGTTACAATTAAGATGTGTCCGATACTGCTGCAAAAACCAAGCCTTGAATGAATAGATTCTCCCACGCTGAGGTTGATAGGATGAGCGGAAATTCAGGAATGTAGATGTTGGGTTTGTGTTTCCCCAAAGCACATGAGTGTCTAGAAGGAGCTCAAGCCTCACAGAAGCTCAGGCTTGGCTGTTTAACTTTCAAACTGGACTCAGGCATCAAAGTTCCAGAGGTGCTTGTTCTTACAGCTCCAGGCCACGGAGACACCAGCCTAGAGACTGCAGAAGTGCTACAAGGCAAAGGCTTTTTTATCATTTGAGCACTAGAAAACCACACCTGGATCATCTTTGCTGGGGATATGTGAGCGGTTCAGCCTTTAAGCGTGTGGCTTCAGCTCTCCCGGGAGGATGGTCCAAGCCAGCTGTCCAGCACTCATTTCCTCTTCTGTGCCTTCTCGCTAAGGAGGTCTGCATGGAGATGGGGCTCTGTGCCCCTGCTGAGCCGGCCTTACCCATCCCGGGCTCAGCTTTTCTGGGGGGGGTGAGAGAACTGTTCCTCAAGGACCGGTCTCACCACCGCTTATTACCAACATCTATCCCAACCATGTGGTTCACACCCCCACCAACTACTGTCTGCAGAAGTTATCTGCTTTCATGGAGAAGGCAGAAAACAATCTCCATTCAATTCTTGGAAACTATACAGAACAAAATACTTCTTACCAAGACACTAACCCTCCTTGCTTTCTTCCTGATCCTATGGGGTTTGGGATGATGGGCTGCAGAGACCAGCACCCCCCGCTTTTATGGATAAACCTTTTTGATCCAGATTTACTCATAATCCTTGCTTTTATTAGGATAAAAACAAAAACAGATGCAGATTAGCAAATCAGTTGTAGGTACAAGGGAGCAAATACACAGAATAAGAGAACCGACTGCCAAATGCTAATGCTAAAGAATTCAAGCTCAAGGGCTTTGTCTGAGGGAGGGACAGACGACCACAAGCACATAGCCAGGCAGCCTGGAAAGCTGCTGGAAACCACAGGAGAAAATTGCACTCAAGTATGTTGCTGCTTATCCCTTAAATCAAAATAGACATGTACCTTAAATGCAACAGAGACAAGCCCCTTCCATGCCTCCCGCAGATCTCGCGCCTGCTGCTCTCCCCAGTCTGCAGGCACGGGGCCACCAGCATCTCCACACCAGGGATGGGAGATGCTGCCCCAAATTTCCCCAGCTGACCCAGCACAGATGCGATTGCTCAGAGGGGCTGATCCCCAAGTGATGGCACTGGGGGCTCCAGAGGAAGGGGAGGAGAGACCAACGATGGGGTGATTTCATGGGTGTGCAGGAGCCCTTGGACATCTCCTGCCCCTGCTGCGGGGCTGGGCACCGGTGCACACGTGGGCAGTGGCTCGGAGCATCGCCACGCAGCCACTTGGTCCACAGCTCAGGCTTTGGGATTTGGGTTAACACACAAACATCTTCCACGCAGAAGGCACCATAACAGCGTGATGGGCAACACTGGAGAGGAGGGCATCGCGCCCAGGAAGGCAAAACTCCTTCTTTGGGGGAATGAGGCAGTTTCCGCATGGCACTGCTGTGGAAAGTGATGGGGATCAGATCTGGCTGGATCCAGAGGCTGGAATCGTGTTGCCCGGAGTAGGATCTCTGCTGCAAGGAAGCTCTCAGGACTCGTAACTATGTTTCCTTCTGCATGCTGAGGAGGCAAAGAGACACCTGCTCCTCTGCACTCGCTCTGATGCAAATCCGTTGTGCACAAGAGCTGTGCTGGTTGTACACCAAGGGCTCCCTGCACGTGGGGCTACCTTTCGGTTCCCCTGCTCTGCTGTGCGGGAGGAAGGGGCTCCCAAAGCTGCTCCTCTCAAGGCTGGGAGGGGGCTCCCGGTCCCTGAGATGCCCAGGAGAACGCAGGGAACACGAAGGAGCTCCAGACCCGCAGTGCGCTCCCCTCTCCTGCCCACACGGCCGGCATCACCTCCAGCTTCACTTTGTGATTAATGTTCTTCCAAACTTTCCCTGGCTCCCCGCGCTCCCACTTCCCGTCACCCTTCTCATTACGGATGTATCTTTGCATCGGGGAAAGCGGGAGGAAAAATTGTTCTTTCAGGGTGACAGCTGAGCGAGGGCTATATTATTAAAGGTACCAATCATAGGTGCCGAGCTATCATCGCACGATGAATGCACTTGTCAGGAGCCGCGGCGGCCGGGGGAGCGCGGCGGGACGGCGGCACTCGCGTTCTCACTCCTCTCCTCCCGCCCCCCGCTCTCCCTCTCCTTTCACGCCGGCCACCTCCGCTCGCCTGAACTTGGACCTTCCGCGGCGACAATTTCTCTGGCCTCGACAGCACGATTAATTTCTCCTGCCCTCTGCGGGGCCTCCGAGTGCGGTGGAAGTCCAGCTGGCCTGCTGCTGATAAGATGTACCTTTTGATTTGTTTTGTCTTTGATTGCCTTTTCTGTCACCTACAATGGCTGGCCGCCTGGAGACCCCCACATCGCCTGACTGACGGATCTATTTATCTATAGGCTGCTCCTCAGCTTCTCCTCCCCCTCGCTCCCCTCCTTCCCCCAGCCTCTCCTCCTCCCCCAAAGCACCACCTTGTACCACTGAAGTCCCCGTCTAATAGAAGCCGTGAAGGCTCATCCACCATAAAATACATCTGCCATCCTCCTTCTCGCCAAGATAAAAGCCTGTCAGTGTTACTTTCCAATTCCAGGCAGCTTGATTAATGGTGAAAAGCCACTGCGAGATCGACTTCTGGTTTTTACAAGCGCTGTCAGCCAGCCCAGGGTTATGCGAAACACACACTCGCAGAAAACAAAACAAAATGAGAAAAGGTTGGGTGGGGAGTGAGGAGAGGGACGGGAGGGAGGGGGCAAGGGTAACCAAATCATATTAGGCTCAAGACTAAATAAAATAGGAACCTGGAGCCATCAAACCCCTGTCAGCTGGGTGCAGAAATACGCTCCGCAGCTCATTGTACCAGGGCAAATTATGGCAATAATAAATCATTGTTGAAGGAAGATTGTTGATAATTTTTTTTTTTTNTGGGACACCTGCCACTGGGCTCGGAGCGGGAGCCGTAGCAGGTTATTAGCCTGTCACTCAGCCCCCCTCGCCCTGCAGGGATCACAGGCAGTGGGGCTGGAATAAAAAGTCTGGAAAGAGAGATATTAAAAAAAAAATTAATTAAATAGCGGATATATTCCTACAGGAAAAAAAAGAGGGGGCAGGGGGGTCAAAAGAATTACAGCACTCTTTGCAACACTTATTTTTGATAAAGAATATTTTACAGTGGCCCAGCCTAGTAGTTCTTCAACTGTTCCACTCCATCCGTCACTACCTCTGGGGTGGAACACAGCTCTCTGTGGAGCACGGCAACACCCCACAGTCCAGAAAAGTCTGGGAAAAAAATACAGCCCGGAAAAGAAAGTGGGACAGTCTTGAACTACCAGTGCTGGGCTTGAATAGTAAAGAATGGCGTTCCATTGGGCTCGCTCCTACGGCGAGCGGCACCAGGATGCATGGGGCTGCGAGCATCCTGGTTGGGGATCCCAGCAGAGCCACGACACCTCCTGCAGCGCAACACCCTCACCGCTACACCGGAGTATTTCCCACTTCTGACGAGAGGGAAGACTGCCCTCAGTTAAGTCACTGCAGCACCTCTGCGGCAATTTTCCCATCTGAGTGGATAAATGCCAGCATTTCTTGGGCAATGAGTTCTACCTGGATCACAGGAGAAGGCGCAAGGACCACAGGCTGCCCAGCACAATAAATCCATGTCCCTGCTTTCACCACACCTGCACGAGCAGAGTTCAACTTTGCTTCTTCTGAACTGGAAGGGCAGGTTGATCAGCAGATACCATCTTACCTCTACCAGTGCAAAGAGAAAGCTGGAAACTCCATGTGGACTTGTTTGGGTGTCACCCAAATCCTTCAATTTGTACCTGCAGTCCAATCACCCAGCATCTCACAGGGTAACAGCAGCCAAAACCTCACCTCACACAAAGGCAACACCTTGGCTGGATGAGCTGAGCAGGATGATGCTATTGAAATGAGTAAAGGAGGGATGTTTCATGTGGAGGACGAAGAATAGAACAGAGAATCCACAAAAAAAAACACAAGACGACTGTGTAAAGAAAAAGAAAATCTAGAGAACAGGGAAAAAGGGAAAGGCGTAAATAAGCTAACAAAATCAGCAGAAAGCACAGCCAGAGAGGAGGAATAAATAAACCCTGTATAAACTGGATACAACCCCAGAGAAAGCAAAAGGAGAACCAGAAGAGAGACATGGCATTTAGAAGAAGGTTGTGTATTACAGGAGAACAGAGAAGGCAGAGAGAGATGAAGAGAAGAAAGGTGAAAAGGCACAAGACGACAAGCAGCCCCAAGGGCACAGCAGGCTCCCCTGGCAGCGCTCTTCCTAGGAAGCTGGTGCCAGCAAAAGAAGAGAGAGAGAAAAGTGTTCGAGCATAGAAGCAAATCCATCAAAACCCTGGAGGTTTTCCTTCAAGTTGGGGATTAAATCTCGCATTCAATTTGTATTAGAGAGACCGCCACAGCCACACACTTTCCAAACCACTTTGCACGTGGGACCTCAAATCCTGCACCCCTTGTACCCCCCCGCCGTTTGCTCCAACAGCTTCGTTTCCCTCCGTCACCCTGCTAACCAAGGGCCGTCATACCCCACTCCTCCCACGCCTCGTCCGCGGCATCGCCCGGCCCACGACCACCGGGGCTCGAGCGCGCAGGTACCTCGGTACAAGGTCCCCATTGTCGGAGAGCTCCCTGATCGTCCCGGCGCACGTACCGTCGGCGAGAGCCGTCAGGGCGGCCGGCGCCTGACCCGCGCAGATGTGAGGGACGGCAAATGGGAGCTGACAGAGGAGACCAGCGGGGCCGGGCAGAGCGGAGACGGGAGGAAGCAGCAGCAGGTCGGCAGGTAGGGCCGCCGCCGCACGCGCTCGTCACGCAGAGGAAACCATCAGAGGCTCACTTCGGAGCGGGAGCATGAGGCGGCTTTTCCATCTGGGCGAAATTAATGATTTCCACATGCAACGGACTGGCCGATGAGACTCGCTCACGCGCAGCAGACGTGCCCAAAGCCTGCAGAGATCTTGGGGAGGCACAGGCTCCTGCTGCCGTCCTACCCATAACCGGCCCTGTGCCCTGGCCCGGAGCATCGCCGTGGCACGGCCGCGGCTGGCACGATGCCTGCCCCTGCTCAGGGGCACCGCTCGCACCCCGCTTCCCAAAGCTTCCCGGAGCCAGTGCAGCCACAGCTCCTCCCCGCCAGGAGACCCAGCGCCCACCTTCCCTAACGGCAGTGGGAACACGGGGTGTCAGAAGCTGGGAAGGCCAAATTAAAATCTAATAATTAGGAAAGCACTATAACTTGCTTTTACACACGTTAAATTTTGAAGCAGTCGTGTTACTTCCGCATTTCATTATTTGAAAAAAGACTTTCTATAAAACATTCCAATTGCAGTTATTTAAGTTAAAAACTGCAGGCAACTACAACTCCTGCTTATTGCCAGCCAATTTTACTTAGTCTTTAATACTGCACTCTGCTAACCACCTTGTAATGGGTCTATATTGAGATCTCACAGCCTTTTCTTCACAACTAGTTCTCCGAAACAGAAGCTTCATATGTATCTGCATTAGTAGGTCTATATTTAAATTCTATTTCAGAGCCGTAAGATATAACCTCCTTTTCTGTATACACACTAGAAATACTGATGCTTTTTATTTTCAGTATCTTATTCCCTCCTATTTTAGAGATAAACGTATTTCTTTTCTCTGTTAGTGCAAGAATCTTTGCATGCAATACAATTTCATTTCTCCTGTGGTCTGTATTTTGAATATGATACAGTAAAAGAAATATTTCCTCAATATGGCAATTCTCCTTATGCTCTGTAATTATGCCTAACGCTGTTTTTCATCATTAGAAAAGCAAGACAAAGCTTAGCTCAAGCAACAGCTGCGGGAGACATTTCACTTTTCCTGAGAAACCCAGGGGCTTTCTTCTAAAAATGAGATTCTTTTCAATCTTCAGTTGCCTTGAAGTTTTTTATTTAGAATTTATTTTTTAAATTCAACACCTTCACTTGTGATCACCTCCCACGCAGCGCTCGAATGCCACGTGCTGTCAAACCTGGCAGACCGCTCCCCGCTCAGCTAAAGCCCGGGAGTAAGTTCACCCTCAGCCTCGGCGCTGAGGGAGGCGGCTGCGTTGGTCACGCACATCGCTCCACGTTCGCGCAGCTATTCGCACGTTCACGCGGTGAGAAAAGAAGAAGGGCCTGCAAGCCTGCGCTCGCTGCTGTCGCACCTTTTTCCCTCCCACCAAGTGCCAGCGCAATGTAGGAAGCGGCTCTGCCCTGTCACTGCAGCCACGAGCCGGCTGCCTCGAGAGGCAGACACAGACAGACAGCAAGCACCGCCTGATCAATGGGCTTTTGCCCAACCCTCCATCACAAAGGATAGGAGTGACAACAATCCAGAACTTTTTTAGGTAAATACTGGGACCTACCAAGCCAACTGCTGGCACAGAGGCCAAGGACGGTCCCCCGGCACCGGAGACACCTTCTCTGGGTCCCGAGCGGTGGCGGCAGGATGCTGAGCCCCACTTCAGCCTGTCCCTTCCTTCATTACCCCCAACACTCGCAGAGTCCGAGAGCCGTGCGTGGTTTTCCAGACCACTGACTGCAGGAGCGATGTGCTCGCGCTCGGTATTAATGTAAAGAACTATAGCAGCAGCGTTATTGAATGGCTCCGGCCCGCCTGGACATCTGTATTGTGCTGACTTGGATACAGGTGATAGGCACCTAAGATTAGAGAGACCGATAACTGTATATTCCTAAAGGGTCCTGTCCTTCTGGATAGATTTTTTAAAGGGTGAACTTACTTTGTCTAATCCAGAAAGCATATGTCTGAATACCATCTTTCCAGCAGTATTCAGACATATGATCACTGGTCTTCAGGGATACTGGGCACCCTCCCTCTCCTACAAGCGGAGCAGAACAACCCCACCCTGCTCCCGAAACCCCTCGGGTCCTCCCGCCACTCACAGAGGCGTTTGGCAAGAAACGCACCGGTCTCCTGCCGGAGGATTTACAAGGATCTGCCCAGTAGTGCTGCAGCAATAGCTCTGCTGGGTCACGGCACAAAGCAGCAGCCTTCCAGATCCCGGGGCTCCCCCCAGGAGGGCTCGGTGCCAGGGACACCCACCTGGGGCACCCGCCTGCGCAGGAACGCGGCAGCCCCGGGGGCGAGTGCTGGCAGAAAGCACGAAGAGACAGCTCTCCGCGGGTCTCTAGCCTTCAGCAGGCTTGTGCTCGACTCTCACAGACCTGCAGGTTGTGTTTTGAAAGCAGGGTGCAGGCTGCATGCTCTACTTTAGCCTCCCGAAAGAGCACCAGGGCTGTGCTTAGCACAGGCAGTTTGGATCTGGTTGGGTCTTCCCAATGCGTTTGTGAAACAGATTGCACTGGAAACCCACGGGCCAGCAGAAAGCTATCCAACACTCAAGGCAGCAGATAGCTTGAGGAGTGTTATTAATAACACTCAGTGGAAGGAAGGGCAAAATCCATAGGAGTGATTCATTACGTACTGCACTGCTCTTCTGTTTTTCCCTGTGCAAATGCTTCAGAGCATTAACATTAACAAATCCCCACATCCCAGTATGAGAAAAATAAATTCTAACAGGCAGCCAGAGGGAGATGAACTGATAGCTGGCCACAGGGTAACGCAGTGACGCTGTGCAGGGACAGAGCACGTTCTTGCCCATTTCCCTGTGCCAATCCCCTCACGACAGCATCTTCCTGTTACCGTAGCTGCAAAAAGGAATTTGTTTTGCAGCTCTATCAGGGAACATCACAGATGGAAACTTCCCATGCACAGAGAGATATCCAGGGACTGAAAACCAGTAGGGCACCCAAACGGCTCCGGCCGCCCAGAACCCCTGCTCCCCCCACCCAAGCAGGACCTGCAGCACGGCTGAGCTCCCGGGGAGAGGGAGATGCCACCTCTCACGCAAGCATCTCCCACCACAGACCCATCCAGGGTCACACAAGAGGCCTACACTAGGACAGAGGCTTTTACCTGGGGTTTGCAAGTTGTGGGCTGGCGCCCAGACTAAATGATCGTAATTTCTGCCTGTTTCTAGAGGGTGCTTCTACTTCATTATACTCATACAAAGCTCCCTGGGCGGTAGCAATGTGACAGTCTTCAGGCTCATTGGGTCAAGAACTCGCAATTTCATTATTTCTTTGATGACATCTTCTAGAACCCCAGCAGCATCAATCTGTCACCTCTGCTTAGTCAGATGACACAGATTTGAGTTGATTTTATAGCAATTATTTTTAAGAACCAAGAACACAGACAGTTTTGCCTTCTCTTACAGTAAATGTAAAGCGTTAAACTTGATGAATTGCAGGCACTCAAAGCTCTGACCATTGCTTAATGGACTACGCATAACGGAAACGCCCTCTGGAGAAGTACAGATATTCTACAAGGATGAAATAACATCAAGGCCGTGATCGCTCAGCAGTTATGCAAGAACAAAGAAAAGCATGACCATGCTGGCACAAGGACCACTTGATTCTCTGACCCTCGTTTTACTACAGGCTTGAGCTCACTGCTGACACACAGATTTCGGGACTGAAGCGCGCTTCTCCGTTAAGTAGCAGCTCATGGTTATGTTTGAAAGACACTTATTTTACATGCATACATGTATGCAATTTGGATCTGTGCTTCAGTTTCTACAGAGTGACAACAGACAACATCAGAGGAAGAGAGGAGTCGGGTACAGAGACGGCACGGGACAGACATGGCATTTGAGTCAGGACTCTTGCAGGCACCAGCTGTCTGTCCGGAGACAAATCCTGTCCTTCTCTGCAGCGTTGCTTTATTTTCCACCCAACTTTTTATTTATTTATTTAAATTCAGACTGTGAAGTATTTGGAGCCCAAATTTCTCTCATGCTGTAACTATAGCCACCACCCACCAAAATGGGCTCTCTCACGCAAAACAAGCAACTCTCCCAAAGCAAATAACAGCTGAGAACCCGCTTCATAAAAACAGAAACCCTTCTGGTGTAGTTGCCTTACAACTAGGAGGAGATACCCGTCCCTATCACATTTTAAAGGATCATGCAAACTTCCACCTATCCACTATAAAAAGGCACATACAAGTGTTTAAAGCTAAATAAAAATGACAGCAATACATCAATTGCAGCAAGTTGTGTTAGGCTTGTGTGACTGGGTATCACCGTTAACGATAAGCCTTATCCCAAACGTTGGCTTGCTTCCACCAGCCTGGACTACTTAAGAAATGGGAGGCACTGAGCTAATAAGAGGCAGTTCTTTTCTACCTACCTAAAGAAGTTAAAATGCCCCCTGTCTAAGCCTTCTGGCCAAGGGTTACACAAAGCAAGAGGGATCAGAATTTTTTGGTGGTGGTGGTGGGTTTTTTTAGGGGGGGGGGTGGGAAATCACCGGTTCAAACTCCATCCTCAAGAGCCTGAGAGCAGTAAGTTCCTTTTCTGAGTCTTTTCAGCAAACATACGTCCCTATCTCACAAGTTCTACAGCCACAGAAAGCAAGGGAAGCTTTGTACACGAGAAAGGGAACACCGGGTCAGTCTGGGATACCAAGGACAAACCAAACATCAATTTCTACAGCACACTGGTATTCGTGGCTTTCTCTTACTGGGGAAATCCAGTAGGCAGATGCCCCCTTGCAACCTTAACCACCATCACACACTCACAATTTGTCGTCAGCAAAATCCTGGAGCTTAGGAGCATTCTTAGACGCACTCATCTTAGGTATAGGCGTATCGTACCAGCACAGATTGGCTTCACAAGAACACATCTCCTCGCTGCCTCAGCTCCCGTGTGACTTCTCCCCACAGTTCTGCACGGAGCTATCGCTTCGCACCACCCCCACCACTTACTCTCCACAGCTGAGCTCTGCAATCTCAAGTCATCATATAAATGACTACACTTGTGGCCAGGGAGAGCCTTTGCTCTAGATGCATTAGGCACAGTTCTGCAGCCCTTTTGAATCCAGCAGCAGCAACAATTCCTTGTTCTTGTGTTGGCAAAAAACAAAAGCAATTCAAACAAAAACACAATTCACACTTACATAGTGATGTTAATCACGCAAAATGCTCTTCTTGCTAAGTTTTCTGCTCCCGAATGCCTGGGGCTGCCTTTTTATGAAGCTTCACACCACAGGTATACAGAAGTGATGCAGCAAAGCTGTAAGAACATCAAACGGCTAAAGGCATGCTGAAGATTAAAGTGGATAATAGCCACCTCAGATTTCAGATGGCTAATACTGCCCCTGCAGCGCTCACGCCATTTTTGGAACCATCCACTTTAGCCTTAATCTATGAGAAAGGGAATCTGGGATGATACAAGTGCCATGTATCCTCATTTTCTCCAAGGCAATACAAAAATATCTGAAACGTAGCTTTTTAAAAATGTATATCCTAACTGTTCTTCTGTTTTATTTGCTCCTGTTTTAAGCTCTCAAATTCATCTTGCTGCAAGATTTACTGGCCCAGTCTTCTTGCTCTCCAACAAGAAATATCTGAGTAGGCATCCCATCTCTGACAGCCCACTCTGCGATGACAAAGTGTATCATGTCTGCGCTCATTCAGTCTCTAGCCCCTCTCACACAACTGCCAAAGGAGGTGCCAATTGTCAGAGTATTTCCTTTCTGCCAAGCACTGCCAGCTTGGCGAGCATCACATTAGCAATAGCCAGAGGATTGTTAGAACCTGGCCCACAGAAGAGTTTCAGTTTTAGCAGATCCATGCAGTTGCATGCCATAAAACAGCAGCTTAAAGTCTAGCTGACTAATTAGGTCCCTAGCTTAGAATATTGATTTTGTTTTTAAGTGCTTCTTTTCTTGCCTTCTTTCCAATCCCATTGACTGCCTCAATCTAGGCTTAAATTGTATAGCAATATTCAGCAGACTAAGTAGCCGTAACAGCAACTGCCTCTTTGACACCTAGCAAGCTTGAAAAATATTAGACAATATTCTAAGTATTATAAACACTGTAAAAGGAGGAGATCATCTTTAGCACTTCAGCTTAAAACCACCTCGATCCTGGCCCTGATTCTAGGACCTACAAAGAAATATTGGCAAACTCTGTTCCCAAACTCTTTACATTGTACGACACCCACCAGTGTAGCAGCAAAGGGAAAAAAACAAAACAAAACAAAACAAAACACACCACACTTTCGGAAGAGATTTAACACTCATTTTATCGCTCTCTTCCAAATCGCAGAACCTGGTGCCTCGAATTGCAGTGTAACATTGCCACCAGGCGGGCAAACGCTCCCCTTCGGCTTGCCAGCGTCCGTCCTTCGGGGAGGCTTGGCGAAGCTGGAGGGGCCTGGGTTTCACAGGCCCGAGCCCCCCTAACAAGCAGGCATTGTTTGAACACCTGCACATCTCCCCGTGCAGCTGGGAGGGCGCCAGCACCGCCGCTCGCTGCTGGCCGCAGTTCAATCCGTGACCTTTCCAGGCAGGAAGCAGGCGAAGGCTGGGGTTTCGTGTCAGAAAGCTGGCAGAGGGAGCAGCAAGAGAAACCGAGACAGCAGGCTGTCCAAGCCACATACCAAATAAGTTTCAGAAATGTCACTGGTCTCCCTCCCCCTATGCTTTTTCTGAAAGCACTCTTCTTTATTGGTGAGAACACCCTGCAGCCATCACGCAGTTGGAAAGATGCGCACGAGCTGTGGGAATGATGGGGAAGCGCGGTCAGCACACAAGGATACACGAGTTTTAGTATTCCAGGCAGTGAGGGCTGACTGAGGTCCTGTCACTTATGTCACACCATGTCAGTGAGCAAGTAACTGCTTCACAAAAATCTGCGCAAAGCTCCCCAAAGCCGGAATAAGAAATCAAGGCCATCTAAGGCTTAGCATTCTTTGCTGCAATGGAGAACAATTAGGAAAAACAGTTACTAAGCCACTCTGCTTCCTCTTTTACTGAAATCTTGTTGCTAAATCTATTTCACAAAAGATCATCTGTTTACCGTGTAGGGACATGGTTATCCCCAGAAGAAATCAAGGGAGCACAGCCATGTAACATTTCACAAAGTAAAGCAACAACCTTTACAGTTGCAGCCAAAAGGATTTAAAAAATAAATAAATTCTGAGAGCAAACAAATAGTGGAGGAGTTTGGTAAACAATGGGACCTTTTCCTGTCTCAAAATTATATGGACATGGAGATAGGCCTTAGGAATACATGAACTGCTAAATAAACTAGCAGATATTTAAAGCTTCCTGAATAACAGTGAGAGAGAAATCAAACACCCGTCACTTGAGCAGCACAAGTGAGCACAGTTTCACTTCGACATGAAATCTGCAGTCCACAAGAAAAAACTACAGAAAGAATTTCACTCAAAATGCTACCAGCAGAAAGAGGATCTCCAAATTTGCCTTAGTGTTGGTATTTCAACTAGCCGTCTTGTGGATAACTGATCACCTCCGCACTAACTGCGATTACTTCTGTGATCATACACATGATTACATAATACTCCTGCAGCAACCATGGCAATGATTAATGCACATTTCTTAGAAAAAAGCAAGGGAGAAATCAAGGTACTGTTTTGGATGACTTCACAAATGACCAAAATATTGGCCATACTTCTTGCAAACACTATTTAAATTAGCTTAAGAATCTACTTCAGGAAGATTTTTTCCTTACTCCAACTTTAGTTTAAAAACTCAGAGTTCAAAACAATACCGGGGTATCACTAGCCCTTGAGTTTTGTTGCAATCAATACCCTATTATTACTGTCACACTAAAAAAAAATGGGCACTGTGATACGAAAATAGTTTTTGTTAAACCGATGCATCTCTACTTCGCTCTCCCACTATTTGCCTGTGCAACAGCTTTTGAAACGCAACTCTTCAGAAACAGGAAAGCCCAGAGGAATGGCTAGGGCTGTTATTTTGGCAAGCTATTGTTGAGAGAAGGTGTTGGAGTAAGTACAACTTTTCTTTATTTTACATTTACACTCTAAACACATGTTTTGAGAGGGGATCACTTTCACAGTATTTTGGGCAGGTAACTATTCTACCATTGTTAGAACTGTAACAGTATTCAAAGCACCAAAAGCCAAGCATTAGCTCCAAAGATGTACTTTATTTCATTACAAAGCAGATTGTTTAGGCATTATTTCTTTTTGTGAACATCCACTGCATGATCAGCAGGTCCTGCTTTGAGGACACAGCTGCTCAATAACAGACAGACTCCAGCGCTAGACAACAAAAATACAGATGCATAGAACAAGTGCTGCTTAGACACTCGAGACTTGATGGTCTAAACTGCAACCAGTTCAAACAGATGATATGACCGAAAAAATAAGTACAGCTCCAGCCCAGCCAGAACTGCATGCCAAGAAGTGGAGTCCTTTTCATTAAAAAAAAAAAAAAATCACATTGGGCTTCCTGGAAAAACAACCAAAAAATCCCCAAAGAAAAAGAACCACACCATACTCCTTCCCCTTTCCATTTGAAGTCACTTTTGACCTGTCCCTGATTTCACATCAAAATTGTGCTGTGGCATGCCAGTATTTTATAAAGACAGGAAAGTTACAGAACGTAGTGTGAATTAATAATGAACAGTTGGTAGTGAGCATTTCACAGATACTTTATCTCAACACTTCAGTTCCTTTTCCAATTGTGATCCTTCCCCCAGGACTTCCACTTTTATAGATAAGTGTATTTCATTCTGAATTTGCAGAATTCTCACGCATTTGGTATTTGAGCTCAGTGCATTAACAAGGGCTTCTGGATGTCTTCTGTGCTCCTTGGGTACATAACCGAGTCCCATCACTCCAAGCAGAAACAGTAATCCATATACTGTCAAGCACAACGTGCAAAAACACACAGAAGGCACGTTGATGCAGTGTAGAGAAACATTCCAACATTATAATTTCTCATTCTGTTTTCCATGTTGTCCAATACTGATTGAGGAAAAGTATATTTACAAGACTCATACACAAATATTTGCATTTGGTCCTAGGCACCTAACTAGTATTGATGATCTAAATTAAAATGGAAAATTAAGGATTATTCTGGTCCATTAAAGCCTTTTACTATAAATTCTCCATTTTGAAGGCGTGATGCTGAAAAAAGGAGGCATCCTAGTACCTTCTGAAAAAGTATTTTTCTATGCACCATTCAAGTCAATGAGACTGTAGGATGGAAAAGCCTCCTACCTGACTACAAGAGTTATCTGACAAGGGTCTCATATCTAGAACTATAGAAAAAAGGAGACGAGTATGTACATTCTTTTCACAATGCTTTGTATGAGTGACGCTCAAAATTCACTAGATATGAGTAGTCAGATAACATCCTGATAGCCACAAGACCAGAATTTTTTAAAAAAAACGATGAAACCTACTTTAGCAAAGGGTACAAGCAGACTTGCATCTAATCAGCCATAACATCCATTTCTTTCAGCTAGCATCAGAACTAGAAGTACTACACCTAATGGTAAGGAGAACTAATTAGAAGGTTTTTACAAAGCTGCCGGTATTACCAAGTTTCAAAGGTGCAACTCTTAGGCACAGGCTCTGGGCAGAATCTCGACTGACCTGAGTTTTCTGCTTAAGGAGGGGTGATGGGAAAGAACACACTCCTATCTCTTACTGAAACTTGACAACAATCTCAAGCCAATATTAAACATCTGTCAAGGTCTAGCTCAGTAATTGCAAGACAAAACATTTGGAATTAGAGATATCACCTAGTGAAAAGAAACAGCTGCCTCCCAAGTCTGCTGTATTTGAACAAAAAGACCCCACGAAACCGGGCATATTAAACACTGTTTGTGCTTACAACCATAATTACGGAACTCAAGCATTAGGGGAGAAATTTCTCACCACTACTGCAAAGGAGCTGCAAAAACAAGGTAAATGGGAAAAAATCCCTTCCAAACATTCAACCCTCCCCGCAGTTATTTATTAAAACCTGCAAAGGCTTTAGGTATACTAATTTTCAAAGTGGATGAAAAAAATTCAAGTCATTGAACTAAACCCAATTCAGAAAGCTGATTCTCCTAACACATAATTAAAAAACAATTTTCTTAAAAAGTTTTTTTTTTTTTGCACATTTTTCCCCAGCAATTTATAAAATGCAAACAGTATGCTAGAAAAGTTTGAACATAAGGGAACGCGCTTTGGAAACATTATTAAAATATGTGTTCCTATAGAATAACATTATCAAGTTTACATTACTTCTTTGCATCTGACTGGATACTTTTGAGAGTGTTCCTCCCCTCTTTCCTGGGTCCATGAGAAGCTAGGTTTAGAAAAGAAGAGCTCCCATACTGCCAACTTCACTCTGTTCCTTTACAAAAATTTCAAAATATTGATAAATGATAGTGACAGCCAGCAAGATTCCAGTTCCAGACCCAATTGCCCCAAGGAAGTCTGCCAACACAGAGAGGGCACCAATACAGAGACCACCAAATGCAGCAGCTGTAGGGATGTACCTGTAAAACAAAGTGAGAACAGAAAAGGTACCGTTAAGAGTTTGCTCAGGATACTACAAATGCAATAGAATTAGCAGTATATGGGAACTACGGGAAGCATCAAAATCAGAGAGGCAGGTTTTTCCCTAGAAAACCAATCCCACTGAGAAAAATGACTACATAGATAACCTAAACCAAGCGCTTAAAAAAAGGTGAACTAGATGAATAAAAAAAATTTTTGGCAGTATACTCTTTTCTGTTATAGGTCCACCAATCCCAGATAAGGCGTGTGCAATAGTGCCAGTATACTAGGTAAGGAAAGGAATAACTCAACCTGACTGGAAGGGAGAAAACGCTAAGCTAACAAGAAGTATTTCAGTCTACCATGTAATTAAGCAAAAATTTATAGCTACTAGCACTTCAAGTCATTTGCAGATGACTAAAATCTAAAGTTGCAATAACATTTCTGTAACGTGAAGGGCGCATAGGTCCTACCCTGCAATCAGAAAACCTACATAACAACCTCTGCTTACCTCTACATCTACTGGATTTAAGTAGCTACTAATTTTAGAAATGAGTACTATGAAAACAGTACCCTTACGACATATTAACTATTACATTAAAAATATCGTTCATCACTTTGAATAAAGTATACTCAAACCCTCATTATTAACTACCCTATAAAAAGTATAAAAATGAAAAAATGTAAGAAAATATAAGCTCTGGAACTCAGGCACGTTTTCTAACTGCAAGGCAATAACATGCTGTACTGCGTAAATCCAGCTATTAATGAGACAGTATTCTATGTCTCATGCATGCAACATTAAACCTTAAAAGAATAGCCATGTTCTAGGGTCCAGAAAATGGAAGTCAAAGCAAAATTTGCAGTGTTTCCCCATAACACTTTGCATAAATAACCTGCGAAATGTGTAACTTACCTGTTTAGTTCATGTACCATTGAAGTTTCTCTGTGTCCTCTCATTACCATTTGCTGTTCTTTCAATTGTTTGGCAACCTGTATTGAACCAAGAATGGAGCAAGTTAGTTTAGTCTCATTTGCCAAGGCCACAGAGTACTATGTGAAAGACATTTCAGTAAACAATTTTTTGTTTGTTTTATTTTTATATTGTTCATCTGACTTAAAAATATCCAGTATTTTAACTTCAGATAGACTGCAGTCACAGGCATTTCTCCACACTGTCAATCACGCAAAGCTTTTTGGATAATTCTAGTCTTATTGAGGAGAGTGTGGAAATCATAGGCTGTTCTACATGTAATTCAATACCTGTCTCACCGCCCACCCTCTCCTGGTTAGGGTTTAGTGGATGTTAGTAAAACCACCCTATGAAGTGTCCATTCCTACATTTCAGTTTCCCACATTCAGTTGAGCTAACTATTTATTTGTGGGACCATATTAGAAATGAAGTGACTGAGAAAGAATCACTTCTTGGAACATTATTCTTAAACTGGATTTCTGCAATTGTACTGTATTACAATAGAGCCCTGCAAACATCTGCTAACAACTGAGAGAAACTGAAACTCTAGCAGGGGAACTTCTAAAGCTGTCTGTCACTCAGTTGAATGTACTGGAAAAACACTTTCAGATTGTTATACTATCGGTTTTCCACTATATTGTGAACTTTTAAGTAATGATTTATCAATTTTTATTTTTGACCTTGTTTACGTTAACTTTAATATACTTTCCTGATACTGAAGTGTTAAAAGTCGTAATGTTGGTTTATACTGAAAGAAAATCTAGCTATACACAGCTGCGAGTGCCTCCCTGCATGTCTGACAACAAGCAGCTAGATGCAAGTCCAAAACAAGAGTGCTCATGCTGTTAACAGTAACTATGCCACAACTATTACATATTTGTTCAAGAATGAATTAAACCATTCCATATGGCTGTCAAACTTGATTTCCTACCCAAAACCGCACAATACAAACATACCACAATGACAACTATTTTCCATCTTGTTTTCCAATTCCAATTTCAGAATGGTGTAGTTGCTGAATATCAAATATGTTGCAGAAAACAGAAATTTAAGAAAATAGAAGTTTAATGTACCTAGCCACAGGTACATTAATGCACTGCACTATATTGCCTGTTATCAGGTTAACTTCTAGTTAACCTTCCCCCAAAACAAATTAAAAACTCTTTATGCCAGACATGGATATTTAAGTTTTACCTTCAAGTTCCTAAGTGGCAACTGCCTTGCACACACTGCAGCTGTCATTTGGCACTGAAAGAGTTATCATTTGTGTTACCTGGCCTGCCCTCACACTGATCAGATGTCATGTAGCAATGTCAGAAGTCTCTTAACACCAATGAAAGCAACTGTTTTTGTCTTTTGTTGTCATTGCTTTTGAAAAAAACAGTAAAGAAAACAGGGCAAAAAATACTCCCATTCTGTCCTCATCCTCCCCACTTAGAAAAAAAATTTTTAAAGCTCTTTCTGATCCAGAATCAAAATCACTATATAAATGATAAATATTACTAAGAAGATTACCAGCATAATAGTCATCTCAGAAGAAAGTCACTATTTATCTTATGACAGTCCCTTTGTTTTCATCACGTAAGCTTACATCATTTATCATTTTAAACTTACATCTTTGGCAGAGGAGCCAGAGACTTCAATCCATGTTTTAGAGAAGAAAGCACAGGAGCCCAACATAAACACAATATAAACAACTGCATGGACGGGGTCTTCTAACACTGAAGAAAAGGACTCTGGAGGTGACAGATAATAACAAAGTCCACCAACAGGATAAGCACGAGCAGGGCCTCCAGCTGACGTGTCCTAGAAGAAGGAAGCAAGCAGTCACCAATTTTCTCACTTTTTCTTAGCCATTAAGTTAAGCCTTGGTTTATATATCACCATCATGTTACTGTATATTACTGTCCTCACAGCAGCACATAAAGATTGAACTTCACTATCATAAGTGGTTTCTAATGTGGAAATGGAATACAGTAAGGAGCAGCAAAAGTACCTAGGACAGCAAAGAACTGCCCAAGTTAAATGGAGACTTAACATCTACACTCATCACAGCAAGTCTCATACTCCATCAATTTAAACAAATGACTAATCTAGGAGCTTCAGCGTACATGCCCACTCGTAGATATGTGCCTTTAAGTTTAGTGAGACCATCTCTTCAATTACTTATGTTAATGGCACTCTTATAGAGCTGTATGCAAGATTAGAAGACATACTCACAGACCAAGTGCCCAGCAGGCTAACCAGTAAGTTGCCACTGAACCGTGCAGAAAGCATCTGGGAGATGACATACAAGTTTGACACCAGGGCGGACTGAAGAATAATAGGAATGTTGGAAGTATAGAACAGCTTGATAGGGTAGGTGTTGTACTGGCCACGGTAGCGAGCAGATTTGATAGGAAGATCCACTCGGAATCCCTGTAAAGTTTTCAAAAGAAAGTTCCTCATTATGTCTTGAGGACATGAACCTATACCACAGGTCATGAATTGCAAGTGCAGGGCCTTGACAACAACAGAAAAAAAATACGCAGTGGGTTTTTGCAAGTGCACAGTCTACCCACAGGACTATCCGTGAGAACACTTCTGCAAAGGGCCCGAAAGCCTGCAGGATTGTCTAAATCCACACAAGATATGAAAGACTTGGACATCAGAAGAGATATAAAGTTGCAAGAATACTGAACATAGTGTCCAGAAAAAGAAACATTAGAACTACTCAAAACTTTTGATGTTCTCCAGTAGTTTCCTGCAACAAACAGTAGGAGAGACACAGACTTAAAGACTTCAAAGTATTTTCCAGCAAAAAGCAACAGCAATTTGGTTATGCTATACTACACATACACACTCCCCTTCCCTCCACCCCCCACCCCCCCAAGACCAAAGTAGCTCTCCAGTCTTTTGAATGGCTACAGTACATGTGGAAACTGATTAAAAGAAGGTAGTATTAAAAGAACATGTAGATGTTGCAGGCATAAAAACGAATCTTCTGAAAGCGAAAACATAACTGTCTAAAAGGAAGCAGATTACAGATCTATTTCCATATAGACAGTTTTTACAGTCCTCTTTATTCCAACTGACCTGGAAATAAATTACAATAGCAAACACGAAGATGGTGGCAATCAGATTCATAAGGTTGGGAAGATTCTGACGGTAAAAGGCCTCACGAAGAGCTCTGACTTTGTCTGTACGAGTAGCCAGAAGATGGAACAGAGCAATGATGGCACCCTCAAATTCCATACCTTGGGAAGAAAAAGAAAAACACAGCATGCTTAACTTGATTTATCTCCACACTTCAGTGCTTTGTCCCAGTAGGCATCCTTCCAAAATACAGGATTCCTAATGGGATTTCCCCAAGCTCTTTTTCATCTTGAGGACACTCTCAGAGTGCTACTGTCATCCTTCGCATCAGTTGTATTATTTCCAAGAATTTTTGGAAATCCCCCTGTAGCAGCCTAGAAACTAATCACAACCTAAAGACCAAATGGGATAACTTTACTGATCTCTAGAAACATTGACATTCATAAAGTTGTTGCAAAAAAAAAATTTTTTTGTTAAATGAGGGAGGCAACATGTTTTCTAGTATCATTTATGGTGAGCCACTAGTTATTTTATTACAGCAAATGCTGTAAACCTCACTTATGTTTTCTACTGTACATTACCAAACAAAATCACCTCCTATTAGGTTTGGAGGATACGGGCTTTGGGGCAAAGAGTAAGACACACAAGGAACAGATGATACTTGTCAGTAAGTTGGGCAGCAGCTGTAATACAGCAGCAGTCACCATTAACAAGTTTTACTGGAGGCACTGTAAGACACTGGAGCTCAGGAAACATCTTGTGAGATGCTACAAAATAAAAACGACTGTGTACTTGCACCTTGCATAGGAGCACTTGTGTCATTAGCAAGATACACTACATCGCAACTGCATAGCTAAGATACTAGTAACGACATTTGCCATTTAAGTTAACATAACACAAAGAAAAGTTTTTGCCTTTTTGTACAAAATTAAGATTTTTTTACAACTGGTATTTTTATATTTTAACAGATCATTGTACAATTGGAATTTTAAAAGACTATGGGAGGAAGTTACTTGGTTTATTATGTTTTGTATGATAAAATAATTAAATTCTAATGCAGGTAAAGAAAAGACTATGCCATATTACCTCGTCCTGTGTTCACTGTGGTGGGGCTGAATGCCTTCCACACAATAGTCTCACAGATATTGGTAGCAATGAAGAGAGAGATGCCAGAACCGAGACCATATCCTTTCTGTAGGAGCTCATCCAAGAGCAGAACTATCAATCCAGCAACAAAAAGCTACAGTAAAAAAAAACACAAAAACAAAAACACAACATTACACACTTTTTTTTTAAAATTATTTTTTCTTAAAAAAAATTAACCTGTATTAGAAGATAAGGAAAGACTACATACGAGGAAGCAGGCACTTTGGTATCTCGTCTCTGCACATGTGGCAGGCAACAGTCCATAACACTGATTTTTTTGACACGTTCAGAGGAACGAAAGGGAAGGAGGACTAGAAATTACCTGAATTGTGATAAGCAAGCAGATACCAGCGCCCATCTCAGACGGGTCTCCATACATTCCAGTCATTACATAAACAATAGATTGACCGATGGTAATGATCATTCCAAACACTGTAGAATATAAAAAAGAAAGTATGTATTTGTTCTGGAGATTTGCGTCCCTGGGCAATTAGACAAATATAAAATCAATTCTTTGTAGTGGAAGATGGGAAGGAATATATAAGTCACAGGACATTTAAATTCAAGGTTGGATTAAGTTTCTTGTCTGAAATCTATCTGAAAATACAAACATGCACAGACTTCAGAAGCATATACGTTTAGAAGCAAATCTTTTTGGTTACTGAAGATGGCTTTAGATATTGAAAACTGAGAATGTTAAGACATTACCTTAGCTATTTATGATTCTTTTTTCCAGTAAACAGATCAATAAGAGGTGTGGTGCCACACAAATAACTAGAGAATACTCAAATTTATCTAAAAGCCATTTATCTCCTATTGCTAAAGAACAACCATGCTTGAAACTGCAAGGTAACAATAACAACTACAACTAACATCTTGATATTAACTTTTTTAGGTTAACATTGACCAACACAATTCAAAGTTTGGATCCCCACAATCTATATATTGCTTAGTTTATCTGATGAAATTACAGTACCAATGTCAGTTACACAGATACATTTCCTTTACAAGCCTATCTGCAAACAGCAGCCGGTAAAAGATTGCTGAAATAGAGAAACTGGTAGCACAGCACGAACACACAGCATAACAGAAGCCCATACACCTGACTCCAACATTCACCACAGGGTAAGTCTGCAGATTCTGTTGTTAGGGTTACATACTCTAGAATGTTCTGCCTCAGCCTTTAATATCAGCTGTTACTTACATTTCTGTGCTCCATTGAAGAGAGCTCTGTCCTTTGGAGTGTCACCAACTTCAATTATCTTGGCACCTGCCAAGAGCTGCATGATGAGCCCAGAAGTGACAATAGGTGAAATACCCAGCTCCATCAATGTACCTGCCAGACACAGGAAGCACAATGAATTTCAAAGATGCCTGGATACGGTGCATCCCAGTATTTTCTTTCAAAGTTTGACTTTCCACCCCTTGCATCATGATGGAGATAATATAAAACTCCAAATCTCCATAAATGTAAGAGGTATCAATGATAACAGAAGCTTGTTAAAAGTCAGTTTGATAAGTAATGCAGTACTTCTCAGTACCTTAAAAACAACATTTGCTGAAAAAGACTTTAGTTGCCAGCAACAGCTTTCCTGTACTTAAGACACCGTAGGAATTTGCTTTCTCTCTTTGACAATTAGTAACTTTATAACTTTAAACACACAAAAAAAACCCCTTTTTTCAGGAGTGCTCCTAGTTGCATACTTATACGCACATCTCATTATGATTCTTAATTAACACCTACATTAAAAAGCCTCTATGATAAACTGAAGTTATAAAAAACAATCATGAATTTTAATCTTTTGTGAGGCAGACTCAAAGATGTCACACACAAAACAGCAACACAAGCAAATACAGTTTGAAGCATGACTCAAAAAGCTTGGAAGATATACAGAAGCAGCAATGCAGGTAATTAGGAACTGTCTCTCCCCTAACCCCTTTTCCCCACAAAATGTTCCTTAATTTTTGCACATAATAGATTGCATACAGCCAGCCATAAACCTTTTTTGTGCAAAGAGTTGTGCCTAATGCCACATTGATTTATCACTTTATATATATAAAATGACTTCTTCCTCTCTGTTCCAGTTTTCATCTTCATCAAAATAGAGCATAAAGAACAAGTCCAAAAATGTTTTAGTCCATGTTACAAAAATGCCTTCCTGAAAGACGGACCATACCTCTATTTGAAGCCAAAATCACTCTCATCCAGTAGAAAGGATCTGCTGAGTCTGATGACATGATGCCAAATAAGGGAATCTGAATATCCAACCAACAGAACAAAATAGGATTAAATTATAGAATTCATAACACTTCAGCTCTTCCTTAAAAATATGGGAAAGCAGCATACCTGACAGCATACTAAGAAGATGAAGAGTGTGATAGCTGTCCATAGTACCTTTTCCTTAAACTGAATCTAACAGAAAAAAGAAAAAAAATCAAAGAGGATAAAGCTGTCAAGATAACAAGGCCTAGTCAATCAGTAAACTTTCATACCAATATATTAAATACTAAAGTGCATTTGATTTTCTTGTGAATGGACAAAGTATAGGACATTCTGAGCAAAATACCACTCTTCATTCCTTTTACACTACATAAAGCCAAAGCTTTACTGAAACTTTAATCCGAATAAACAAGCTTATGCAAATGGAAGGTAATTCTATTACTTCCACAGAAACAAGTTTTACATTTTCACAAGAAAGAGCTTCTGGTGGGCAAAACAAAACAATAGAGAGAAACTTATCCTAACAAATGACCTTATATTAGAACTTAAGAAGCAAAGATTTTCAAGTTGCTACTTTAAACTACTCTAGTTTACACTCCATTACGCACTGCTTTCAACATCTCACCGCTACGGTATAACCAAATCTGCACAAAAGCATCCATGGTACAGGATGGACTAGCCAAGCACTCCACTAATAACTGTGCCTACAACTGCCATTCTCCCTATTGGAAAAAAACAAAGCAACACAAAATCTTACAAATGCAAACTAAGCTGTAAACACATTATATTACACAAATATAAACCTACCAATAAAAGTTTACCAGCTTACCTTCCGTTCTGGCTTTTGGATTTCAGGCAGGATAACACAGAAGGGCTTGATTACTTCAAGAAATTTTACTGAAAGGAAATTAGTCAAAAGACAAAGTAAATACACAGATGAAAAGAACATTGGGAAAAGCTCAAATAAAATTGAATTTGGATACTTTATATGTTAAAAGTCACAGTTAAGGACAAAGCTTTTTTTTTTTTTTAAACTCATCTTCTATACATACACCTTACTAGCTGAACCTCTGCTGAAGTACAATACAGACTGGAAACAGGAGAAAAAAAATTGAGGGTTTTCTCTTTTACTGAGAAGGCTGACAGCACAGAAAACCTGCCACTGTTTTGCACAAATTTATCAATATCCTTGAACTTTCATTTCATACTAGCTTCTCAATTACCCTGGTATTTGAGAAATACAATATCCAAGATAGTTTCAAGTCAGTGGTTACTTTTGGGCCATACAGCTGAAGAATTCCTACGTACTGTTCAAGAGCAATAATTCACGTTACTTTACATAACTTCTCATGCAGTGATCTCCCCCCAGTCAAAAGCACATATTCCTACATCAGAAAAGTCGAAGTTGTCTCAGTCTTAGAAAAACACACAAAATAACAGTATCTGCAAAGTCACAAGTTCACCTATGAACAAACAGATCTGATTTTGAACAGTTAATGCTAAACTTCTCAAGGCAAACATAAGACTGCACACACATTTTGGACTGAATTAAAAAGCTTAAGACAACGCAGAAGAATCGAAACCACTGGTGGTTTTCCACTTCTTTGTGGAAGGCAGCAAGTTTAACACCAGTTTTATAACACTTCAAGACTAGCCCATAAAAATTACTTAATTTCAAGCTATTAATTGCCTAAAAAAGTTACACCAGATTGTGGTTTTAAACCTTAACCAAGCTGTGTGTCTCTCCTACATCTACGACAATACACAGATCGCCTAAAATGCTTTTCAAGAGGCTAGCAGGTTCCTCCTCAAGATAGCAGACCGTGAAGACTTTAATTCATTTGGATCAATTCTAGACAGCACATCACTGCCTATGGTTTACTTCGACAACGGCAGTGACTCTTGGCTTCAGCGCTACGACCAGCCACCGCCTGACTGCCGTCTCTGCCTCACCTCCCCGGGCACACTCAAGGCTCGCAGAAGCCCGGGGTGGCTGGGCTCGGGAGCACCCGCCAGGCGGAGCAGCCTGGTCACCGGGCATTCCCGCGCGAGCTGCCTCCCCTAGGACGAGCTGCCATAACCAGGAAATGGGTATTTCACCCCGAGAGGAAAAACAAGACAGCCAGAGGGAGCCTCCAAACCAGAGAGGGAAGCATGCCCTCCCTGCGAGGCCTGGCCGCGGCGGGAGCGGCGCAGCCCCGAGGGCCGCTGGCCCAGACCGGGGGCCAGCGGCCTAAGGGCGGGCGAGGGCACGGCGGCGCTCCCCCAGCGGGGCTCCCCGCTGCCCTGGCCGCGAGCAGCCTGGAGGAGGCGGGGGANGCCGCCTGCGGCGGCCGCCGGCCGGCCGAGACGCCCCGGTACTCACTCCCCATGGCGGCCCCGGACGGGAGCGAGGAGCGCGGCGGCGGCTGCCCGGGAGGGACACGTCAGGACTGAGCCCGTCCCGCCCCCTGCCCCTTCCGCTTCCTGCCACGCGCCGTGTCCCACGGCGCCGCCGCGCACACTGCGCAGGCGCCACCGCCCCCGCGCTCCGCCAGCAACAGCCGCCCACTGCTGCCGTGCCGGCAAATCGCCTACAACTCCCAGCGTGCATCACTGCTAGGGCACCCTAAATTCTCCAGGAAACGTTGATGCTTATTGGCTCCCCGCGGGTCAATGCAACCAATCGGGTCGTTGCGGGAGGAGGAGGCGCGATGCTTGCTGGGAGTTGTAGGCTCGGTCCCCCGGCCGCCATCTTAATGAGGCGTGAAAAGGACACATGGGAGGCGAGGCGTTGAGGTCGTAGGTCATTTTGAAGAACGCATGTTTCAGCTACCAGAAATCGTGACTTTGGTTTAAGAGAGTCCAACAGATAAATACATATGTAAACACTTTTCATGCTTTTTCTGCTTTTACATCTTCAGAATATAATTTTTAGGCCTTTGCAGTGAGAAACTCCCCGCATACTCCCTCACAAAATGGCAGCAGGTGGTGTCACATGGTTGCTGCAAGGCCGAGGCTGGATTTAATACAGCCAGATTGAGCTGGACCTCTCATAAAATATAAAACACTGGTAAAATGTGCAACACTGTGCCATGTGTCAAAGAAGTCCTGGCACGTTTAGGCATCGTTATACCACACAGGAGTGCCAACAAGTGAAAAGTGGTCACATTGACTTATTGCTGAAGGTGTTTCTGATAATGACATAATGCCCTCTGCTTTCCAGGCATTTATAGAGGGACTTATCGCTGGCCTGAAAACTAAAGGTAAACAGAAGTTAGAGGAAAGAGAAAAGCAAATAGAGGTGCTAACACAAAGCAATCACTCGGTGTATAGACTGTGAAACCCACGGTGGCTTCCACAAACCTCCATGTTACTTTCTAGGCACTTAGGTATAGTTTATTTGATTAGTCGATCCACTTTTTCCTGAGATTAACTTTAAAATGACTATGCCTAATTCCCATTTCCTGTTTTTGTTTTTGTTTTGGTGGACATTGTATTTGCCCATCTCACGGCTTCTGAAACTGTGCATCTCTTCTAAGAGTTATCAAAGACATCTACTGATGGCACGAAAAATATTTTAGTCAGCTCTTGTCATCTAGTGGAGTTTATTTAAAAACATCCCATTTATCTAAGCTGGTTTTAACCCACCCATTTCCAATTAATGAGAAAGAGACTGTTTTTCAACTGACATACTGTCATGTAGAGTTGATTTAGTGAGATCTTTTTGGCTTGCTAATGTGGGCACTGACATGATTCACCAGAGTCAATTGGTGGAAGAGAAGGAAGAATTAGCAGTAATTTTGTGGAAGTCTGAGCAAGGAAGCAACAACAGGGATCCAGGGGATCGATGGTAGAAGCCAATGTAATGCCAGAATTTTGCTGAATTTATTAAAATAAGGGAAACTGTTGTAAGAGGTGCTGATAACATCGCTATGCCAGATCACTGTTAAATTAGAAAGGATAATATGGATTTATCCTTATCTAAACAGCTCATCTGCTTTTAGCCATTTAGAAGTCAGGTGTCTAGGTAGTTGTCTAGACTCCATGTTCAATGGAGATGCTGATGAGCACCTCTGGAGAAATGTTGACTCCACTTATCTTACACATCTGTGTAAGGTGTCTTCTCAAAGGTGTTATCTCTGAATCAAGCTTGGGCATTTTTGAAAGAGTCTGAGGGAAAGCTTGTCGATCTACTCTTTCTTTTGTAATTGCTCTTTTGACAAATAGATAGTGTCAGTCTCTAGGGTCTCAGTCTATTTCCTCTCCACAGTGATAAGTCTATCCTTAAAAATTAGCTTCTCATGATACAAAGTCACACCTGTTTTTTATTTTATTTATTTTTTTAAAATCTGTGACATAAAAATAGGTTAAAAAAAGGCTGTTATTCTTTGCATGGGCCACCTGTCAGGCGTCTGGATTTCCTGTTGTTTTTTAAAATAATTTTAGGCAGTAATGTAATTTAGTTTCCTACTATAAGAAAACAAACCTTGTAATTAGATATAGAATTGTCTACTTACACAAGGAAGCTGAATACTCAGTAGTTTTTACTTACCTCTCTGTTTTGTCCATTCTGGATCTGAACAACTTCATGCTGGGGATATTAGGATACAGTCCTACAGCTGAAATTTGCCACTGAAGTTCAACTCTAGGTATAATAAATGGTTTATGAAAACCATCTCTCTTAGAAATCTACAGAGAAAAGCCCCTTTTTGCCAACTGAAGTTAAAAAAAATCCAAACGTATAGAGAGACCCTAAGGTCAGCTTCTTTGTATAATCAGCTGTCACTCTGCAGAACAGAAGAGCAAAAGAAACTGAAGATACAGTTGTTGGAGAATGATTACTGTGATGCCATGTGAGACACTGGGTCAAATTTCAGCCTGATATGACTCCCTGACAGTTTATCTTAGGCGCTATTTTGGCAGCCAATCACAGACTGAGTGACAAAAGTTGAATCTTATACACTAGGGTTGATTTTTACACTTTTGGAGAAGCACTTACTACTACAAGAGGACTCAGTTTAGGATGATGCCAGCTGGCACAACTGGAATGAAGATGAGGGGAACGGTGCATAATTAATAAACAGCTCTTTGGAGAACTGCAGTATCTGAGAGGCAGACATAGATATTAAACAGCTTGTTCTTTTCAGGCATTGCTATTCTTCTTTGAACCAAATCAGTCCCTCTTATATAACCAAGCTAACCCTGCTTTGGAAACAGTGTAATTTAGGACCATTAAAAACATTAACACTCACTTACTGGCTTTGAAGTTTGTCAGCCAGTGTGTGCCACTGTTTCACACATCGCAAATCTTCAACATTTACTGCAAAATTATGTATCTCACTATACCTCTATTGCATTAGAACAAAATTGACATTTAATTACTGCTTTTGAAATCAGTCTGCGCTCTGTGGTGACTGACTACAGACGCTGGACCCAATCATGCTGAATTGTACCCTGATGCAAACAACGAGTATATGATTGCTTCAATAGACAGAGGTAAAAAGCAGAAAATAGGAGTGGAGAGTAGAAATGGGGAAAGAAGCATTGATGAATTTTTCACTGCCTCCAAACAGTTCCTTTTAGTTCTAGTGGCATTGCTCACAGAAACTGGCCACAAACTCTGTTTGAAGAGATCAGATTTTCCTCGTCTGTGACATGCTCACCCTCTGTTCCCACATTGGTACTTGTTATCAGTGTGACAAAGCTTGCATGTTGCATGGAATAAAGGCCTTTTTTTCACTAAGAAAGCTAAAAGAGACTCTCTTTAGCTGTTGTTACACCAGGTCTCAGAGTGTCTGTGGGCTGGGATCGCTAGAGGGCAATCAAATCTATTTGTACATGTGTGTACGTATATATGCATACACACACACATACATGGAGGTTCACCTTAAAAAACAGGGCTGCTTAGTATCTGTAGCATTGCTCTGTGAGAGGGATCCCATGGTAGCATTAAAGCTTTGTGCACGGCTCTGTTTAACAGCTGTATTCATATGCAGTCCCTGATTTTTGATGTGCAAACTCTGCCAGCAGTAGTCTATTTAACCACAAGGTGGAAGAACTGCTTTACTTATAATGCCACCTCAGCTTGCATGAAGCATGCACAACTCTGTGGGCAAGTTTTATTATCATTACTTAATAGTTATATTGCATCAGTGGGACCATTCAAGACCAGAACTCCATGTGCTAAGTGTAATAGAGACTCGGCAGTCCTGCCAAGAGCTTACTACAAGTAGCTCCCATTGCCACACGTACAGTCAGGTCTGTGATACTTGAGGAGGTCACTGTGATGTGTTTCTCTGCATAGCACAGCTATGTTATGAGAGACCCCTTCTGTGCAGCTCCCCAGAGGGATCCGCGTGCATTGAGTTCCAGGCAGTCATGCTCCGATGTAGCAGCTGTATCTCCAGTGCCCTGACAGAGTATTCCTGGGAGCAACCGCAACGATGACATGTTTTACCTCCCCCTTTGCCTGCCACCCACATGCTGCGTGTCAGGTTGTTTGACACTCCCTACTTACTTATCTGCTCAGGTACATGGGCTCTTACAGGTTTCAGAGGCTCTAGCATGCATGAAACAATTCAGGTCATAAGCGCAGGCTCATGGTCTGAGTGGCAGGTGAGCGTGGATGTAAGGGTGACCTTCAGGGAACCACGAGCAGGCAGCATTTCTAAAACAAGTTGTTTACTATCCTGCTAACCGAGAGTTAATTGCTTGCTCCTTTAAGGCCAACAGCCAAACTCCATTGATTTCACCAGAACTGGAGTTTCCCTTGGAGTCCTCACTCAGGAGATGATCTCCCAGCTTGCCTGTGAAGCAGCGTGCCAAAAGCCAGACAGGGATCTTCTTTGGTGAAATGCTGAGAGCCACATTTCCAGTTGAAGAATTGTGCAGTAACATTTTCTTACATAAATTTGAACTTGTACTTTATTACAGGGCAGTGGAAGATGCTGTGTGAAGAGGTCTTTCTACCTAATTGAAACAAAGAAATTAGTGAATTTATTTTTTCTATCCAATAAAACCCTCTGCTTCTTTAATAAAAGAGCTATAACAAATGTAAATTCCTTCTAGCCCAGCTGATTTCCAGTTGAAGAAATGCATTCAATAAGATAAAACCTGCATTTACTATAAGGGATGAATTTCAGATTCTCTCCTAAATACAGAAGGATAAGAAATGCAAAATCTGATCCTGTCCTGAAGATCATAGAATTGTGGTTATTTGAAAAAAGAAATCCAATTTAGATATCTAAAATGAGATACCCAAACCACTGTTTAAATAGAATTGCCCTAGATACATCAAAAGAAGTAAGCTTAGCTTCCCTGTCAGGCACAAATCCAATATCGCAATGCACAAAAGAATTTCCAACATCATTATCAGGACATGAGAGGTTAACTGCATGTCTTTGTACTTCATGTTTTGCATGAAATGTTTTGAATCCTGAACTGCTGTTATGACTCACACCCCTATTTCTCCAACTTGTTCACCCAGGCGCTCCTAGAACATCGCTTAACTCTCTGCATTTATGGCAATACTTAGTCAGGTATCTAAAATACTTTATAATACTGTAACTTTAATCACCCATGCTCCTAGCTGACAGTATTACAGCAGTGCTTTCTCAATAACCAGGATCCTGATTTCTGGCTGTGGTACGTCAGACCTTCTATATAACATGCACTTTGTGTAACACAGAGAACCAATGGCTAAACTTGTCTAATGTCGTCAAAGAACAATAGCAAAACATTAGTGGGACCTGCATTTCACCCTGTCTTCAAGTGAAGCCTTAATATTTCAAGTTTGAAACAAAATGTAACATGCTGCTTTGCAACGATAGCGGTGCTATTAATTCAGAAAAAGCCCTGTAATAGAGCTACCTTCTATTTGCTAAAATGTGCCGCAAGGGGATCAAATTATGACAAACAATGCTGAAATCATGCACATCAGCAAACAAGGTCAGGCCGATTCTTGCCACTGTCAGTACATGCGGCATGGGCAGTTTAGACATATGCGAGAAGAGGTTTTATGTCCTTACCAAGGGATGCAGCACTGGCTACTGCTGGCCACAGAGCTCCAGACTGGACAGATGGTGGCTGGTTCTCCACTAACAGCCTCCACATTGTGCCAGTTCATGGTGAACCAAGAGGTGGATATTTCAGCAAGATTGGAGGGCCCACAGCATAGTACAAGCACAATTATTTTGATGAACTATTTAATACAAGGTTAAAGTCTCTTTTTAACATCTACATTCTTCCCATGTGTTCTTCTCCCGCCTTTTCTAAGGTTTTTGAAGTCTCCAACATATTTTTCAATGTTAAAAAAGAAAAAAAAAAGCAATGATTATTTTTCATGTTCTACTTATTTTACTTCTCTAACTGGATTCTGTAAAAATGATAATAGAGCTAATTACCCCAAACGTTCATATTTCTAGGGATTAAGAACTAGCTTTCACTTATATGATGTTTTTTAATAATCAAACTGTTGACCTAGAACCATTGTTTAGAGAGGAAAAAAAAGAAAAAAGAAAAAAGAAAAAAGAAGTGTTTGGAACATTAAGAAAAAAAGTGCTTGTCTTCAAAATATTGATGCCAATTTCCCCTAAGTGCCTATAGCCCAGTAACCAGATACATATAGTCTGATAATTGACTCGTTTACATAAAAATCACTGCCAGCTTGTTGCAACAGTCACCATGTGGAAGTTGGCCGGGACTAGAAATCATCACTATTAACCTTCTGAGAGAACCTTTACGCCTTTGCAGATATGGCTTTTGGCACAGAGCGTTAATTTTCTCTAGAACTTTGTGAGGTATTAGCAAAAATGTCTTTCATGCTAAAAACACATTGAACCCATGTTTGGGACGGGAGAAGTACCAATAAGAGGAGGCTGTCTGGTTTTCAAGTCAAATCTTAAACAATGTGGGATCCCTTTTCTCCAGCTCATATGTTCTGACAGTAGTAAAAAAAATAATAACATGGACATTGGACTTCTGCATCTGCACAGTGTGTTGTTTTTCAAGTCAGCGTTTGGACATTGACTTTGAAGAACCTCATGCACAGAATGAGAGTTATGCTCTTAATTTGTACATGAACGCATACTGTTATGGTGCGTGAAAGTGGCAGTTGAGCTTTGCTTCTAATTTCCTAACTTTTTCATGCAAATGAAATATGTAATACGTGAATATTTTTGCATGCAGTATTTACCATATGCATACGTGAAAACCAAACTCTGTATATGTAAAATGATGGTCTTAATCTTGGAATAGGACTGAATTCTCTTTATTTTATGGATGTTTGCATCTTGCTGAATAATTCTTTGAATCTTTCACTTTTGCTGCCTTGGCAACATCAGCTTTTAAATCCAAACTGTTTGTAAATTACCTTTTCAGCTATTGTTTTTTTCATTTTTGGAATTCTGAGTAGCAGCAGAAATTAATCAAGTAAATTCTCTTCCTGGCTTTAAAACCAAAGCTGAAACCTGAGCTGTTTTATTTGGTATACAATGAATGAGCTTTGATTTGATTTTGATTGTATTTCATTCAAACTTTATTATAAAACATCTCCCAGGGACACTTGCATGAGAAACACTTTGCAATTAAAAACAGCATTCTATTTCCAGTCTTCCATTTTTAAAGGTTATTATAACATTTTTACCATGCTTACTTAACTCCATAATATACCACTGTATGGCAGACAACTGCAGGTGTTAGGTAATAGAGCTAGATGTCTCTGTAGGTTTTTCTAATGGCTTTCTTTCCCCGTACCACAAAAGGGATTCGCTGTCATTAACCCAGTGACCAGCACTTCTGCATCCTGACTGTGGGCAGTCCCCAGGCAGCTATATTTCCACTGTTCTTTGACTTCAGTTTTGTCTCAACAGTTTTATTGACATCAAATTTGTTGTAGATTTTGTTAAAAATGCCCCTCAAAAAAATGCTATAATTTAAATAGGGCAGGTGGTTTTTGTGGATGGTGTGGATTTAATGTCATTCCCAGTAGCTGGTTCCTCTTCTAGGATTGAGCCGCCTGTGGTTTTCAGTGGAACAACTGTGACTTTCAGCAGCTGGATAATTTCAGGTTCATAACTGTCTGTACAAAGTGTTGTCTTTATACTATCTTTCATTTTAAAAACTGCAGTTTGGAATCAAACGATATAAATTACTTACTCCATATCACTTTTTCTAATTGCCTTTCGATTACTGTTTTTCTTGACCTCAGAGAAACCTTTTGTAAGTGCTAACAGGATGTCAGTGTTGATTTGATCCTGTTCTTATTACAATCATGGGCCAAAAATCCTGCTGGGTCACATCATCTGAGTGGATCACATCCCTGTGGATCTCCTAATGCACTGTATAAAATGTATCCAGTAAATCCAATAACAACAGAAATATGATTTAAATACACACCGCACAGATGGTTCCAAAAACAGCAAGCTGCAGCTTCACTTTGAATTTGTGCTTATAAAGATTTACTTTCCATATAAAATAACCCATATAAGTCTTTATCAAGATTTATCTAGCTCAGCTAAGAAAATAAAGCAGTAACTACAAGCTGATCTGTGCAATAGTGTAGTAGTACAAGCACATTAAAGTCCTCCTTAAATGCAAGTGAGCAGGACCCTGGCCAGCTGCAAAGAGCAAGAAAACGGTTAACACGCCAGTGTTATAGACATGCCTGATGGCTTAGCAGTTTTTACCAAACATTTCTGTTACATTGGCTTACCTGAAATACGGAACAAATAAAGCTGATTAAAGATTGAGCTGCTTGGGACAAAGGCATTCATACAGCAAATTTCCTGGCAAGATAACTATTATTTTGTGCATCAGATGACTGCTCCAAGCTGCAATGCTGAGCAGGGGTGGATTCTTAATCCATTTTGAAATGTACTTGAACGAAAACCATTAGGAAGGTTTTATCATCTACAAATACTTGAAAAAGGGTGAGCCTCCTATCCCATGGTTTTGTTCGCATGCTGTTTGGCCTCTTTGTATAAGAGCATGAGGCATCAAGCAGTAAGCTATTAATGTCTGAGTCATGACAAGGCTCTGCAGCAATTACCAATCTTTGTACAGGCTTTGGCTATTTGTCCCCTTAAAGCACTCCAAAGAGCAGGCTTTACAGCGGGCTAGCTTCAGGGCTGAGGTGAATGCTGGTGCATTAAGGCAGTTTGATAAGCGAATTTTCAAGTGGCGGTGCTGGCACAAACAGCTGCCATACCAAACACCCATTAGCGGGCGCTTGTTCCTGTCTCTCTGTCTCTTTGTGCTGTGCCAGTATAGGCAATTTTGTAGCTTCATGGCAACATGGACTACGAAATGATCAGGCTGCAAAAGACTTTTTCAAGTTTTGCAGCTGAACTACAGATTTAGCTTCTTTCATATACATGTAGTAGTTCTGATTGCACCATGAGTGAATATCTTAGCTTTGGTTGAGACTGCTAAGCGATGAGAGCGGTGAGCACGCAGCAGCCTGGGCTGCTCTAGCCAGCCAGAGATCCCACGGAACTGCTGGGGCAGCTGCCACCTGGGCCGTTCAGTCTTCACTGCAAATCATTGGATCTGGCTCAGGTACATCTACTCAGCTTAAAGTCACATCTTGCAACTCGAGGTAATTGTTACGCAAATGTTTCAAATAACTAGAGGGCAAAAATGAGTTATACTGATGTCGATGGGAATTTTGCCATTGATTCCAGTAGGAGAAGATTTGTCCTTAAAGCATCATTACTGAATTTAAGACTTTACTGCAATCTGGAAAGACCCGTCCTATGAACGGCACACAGTTGAGTACAATTTCTCAGGACAAGATCCATGTGGAATCCTTTCTATGATCCTTCTTAAATGAAGAAAAGGGAGAGGGCATGCCACCAACTGTCACGGAGTACAGTAGTCACCACTGCAATTTTAATCTTGGCTATTGAAGAGAACTACAGATATCATTCTTTTTGCATGCATTAGCATAGTGATAGCCTTCTCTGCATGTAGTACTTAGCAAGATCAGTCCTTCCATTGGTTTGCTTTCTAGGAAATGCAAAGGGTACGTATTCGGGGGATCACGGTTAGATAGGTGCTGTCCTATTGTGGGTGGATTACAATTTATCATTGTAATCAAGAGCAGAAGTCAAACTCCTTACCTCAGAGAGAGCTTACAGAGATGTCAGTCTGAGCATCCTGGAGCCTGGCATTCTTGAGGACTTTAGAAAAATACAGACAAGCGACAGACACTGAAATATCTGATATGACATTTGAGACCCAGATTAAATATGGGCTTTCTCACTGTAGGGAGAAAGATCAGTAGGCTTCCAGTCTAACATACTGAAAGAAAGCAAAGCAGTTACGCAGCTTTCTGATCAGTCCTATCTTGCAAAACAAATGCATTTATTTATTTGGCTGCTTTGTTGGGGCTTTTTAACTGCAGGGAAAAGCCAGTACATCTGTCTGCTTAGTAACAAGTGTTCTCTACCCTGCAAAACTTGCTTTAACCTGAAAGATTTTTGGAATCTTAGGCCTCATGTATTATCAATTACCTATCAGTTCAGCTAAGTTTACTCACACACACTGGTGGGGAAGGCAACATAATCCCCAGTATAAATTCTGTAAATCAGCAAGTAGATGACACACTGTTTACACTTTAGCAACATCGCAAAACCCTCTTAGGCGTGTTCTGTAGGCAATTTCTTGGATGCAACAGTACCTTTTTGTGGCCAGTTAAATGCATTACAGATTTGTTATGGAACCCCCCGGGGACTAAAAGCATCTGCTTTCGTATCAGTTCAGGTAGTTCGGGTCTCAGTTACCCAGTAAATCTGCTACACTTCTGTAAACCACCTTCTTTTTTGCTTGATAGCAATTGTGTCTATCTAAACAGCGTAATTTATTAAATCAGGTCAGCTTTGAGAAACTTACAGTTCACTCATTCTTCTAATTACTGCTGTTCAAATTCAGCCTCAGTTAGTGACCTCTTAATTTTCTGAGATTAATTCTGCCTGTGTAGAAGTGTGACTGGCTACGAAGGCACATGCACTCAGCCTTAGATTTCTTCTTCTACATAAAGTATTACACTATTTGATATCCCTCGTTGCTTTCCTGGGAAGGAGTGAATGAAATACCATTGTTAGCTGCAAACACCCACTCTCTCCTTTCCCAGGAAGGCTTAGGCTCTGAATGCTGCGTACAATCACGTTACCAAAAACTGGGGAGATGGTAGAGGTGCAATAATGCTATTATTCTGCCACTGTATAACATTTTGTGATCTCTGGATCTCAGCATAATGTTACAGACATCACCCCCTCTAAAAACACGGCAAGGCAGACCCACAAAATGAGTAGGGATGTACTGTTATAACTATTTTACATGGATGGGCCTAGATGCAGAGACCAGATGCCCAACACTAGTGACTGAACTGGAAACAAAGCCCAGAGGTTCAGATTTTGGATCCGTGCTCTAGTTACAAGCCAACGCCTCACTGTGCTCCTCCCCCTGACGCTGGAAAGCCTGACAGCCCACTGAATGGGTATCATAGCTTTTTATGTTAGGATTCTGCAGTTGTTTCAGCCACGTTTGAAAGGAATGAGTCAGGGATTTGTGTATTCAGGGATTTGTGTATGTGGGAAGTGGTTTCCTCTCACATTACTGTATGTAAGGATGAAATACATTTCCTCTACTATGAAGCTGCTGAATGAGAAAATAAAGTAGCGCAGCTGACTGTCATTTTAGTGGCTGTACTTCGACCCTGGTAATGAAAAGCCAGCAGCCTCAGGAGGTCGGTTTGGATAATGCATTTCATAGAAAAGCTGGTGAAGTCACTTGCATTCTTGTAAGGAATGATTAGAAAAGGATAAAATGGAGGGGAAAAAAAAATACACACACACACAGAGTACTAAACAAGATAAATTAGAGATTAGGTTCTTTAGTGAAACCTGGCCTGACTGAAACTGCAGGACAAAATCTGGCTTGAAGACATGATCTATAATGCAATAATGAAGATGCCTCCCTCTGTGCTTCAGACAGCTTTTGTAGCAACTAGCATTCAAGAATCAGAGATAATGATAATGGCTTGTGCCTGCAATCATTACAGCTATGGCACACATGCTATGCAAGACATTTAATGTCAAACGTACCAGCATCACGCAGCAAGACAGCAGCAAGAGTAAGTAGAGCACGGGTCACCTGCCTTCCCGCCCAGGGCACCGCCGAAAGACCAGCGACGTTGCAAAGTAGGCAGGTTGTATTTGCAATTAGACTGAACCACAGAATTTGGGCTAGGACCTGAACCTGCTCAAAGACATGTCCTCAAATCCAGGGAGCTGGTATGGTCGTCTTCCATCCTTCAAAGCTGGCTTGTGCCTGGAACAACAGGTTCCTGAGGAGTCTGGAGCCTGGCGAACACCTCGAGTGGCTGTTCCCATCTTCTGGGGGGGGCAGAGGGGAAAAGGAGGAGTGAATGGGCTGGTCAGACAAGTGGGCTTAGGCAGGAGTAGGGAAAGAGAAACAGAACAGATCTGCACAAAGCTTCAAGAGGACTCTGAGCTGCTGAGGGGAGAGCTACAGCCAGCAAAATATTTGGAGAAGGAAGGAGACGTAGGCCAGGACCGAAAGATTTCCCCAGTTGTTCCTTAGCTCAGCAAGGAACTTAAACCTCTTTTTGATTTGAAGGCTGGAATAGTTCCATACATTTGAAGAACAGCACTTTATTTGAAATACTTTGATGAGCTATGCAGGAGACAGAGTTGCCAGGTATGTGTTGAAACGGATCCTACTGCTGTCAGTAAAGAACTTCTAAAAATAATGTTATACATATGTATATAAAACACATACGAGTATACATCCTGGAACACTTAAACGCATTTTCTTTTGAAGGTAATTTCTTCTAGCAAGGCAGGCCAGTCTGCCAGGAGCCACATCTCTGCTCCGTGCTGGTTCTCTGCTCCAGCAGCACAAACACGTAGCCCCAGCGTGGCCTTCACCACGGCTGCAATCATGGGTTGTTATTAAATTGTTCCATCAGACACCCAGGCGGAGTAGTAAACACAGGGAAAAGAAGGAAAGTGTACTCTGTGCAGGTTCTATGTATATTTTCTCCATTTTCCAATATTTCCTTTGCTTTCAACCTCAACATGTCAAATGATTGTAAATTGCAAATGTACTAGTTCCAGCTGAGCACAACTGGGGGTGAAATAGCTTTTCTTTGAAGCTACAGCTAGAGTCCACTTGAAAAGCTGTAGGGAGAGTCACAAAAATGTGCAATAGAGCAGCTGAAATTCTGACCTGGTGATTCAAAGCATTATGATTCATGAAAAAAATTTTCAGAGGAGCTACATAATCCATTAGGAGAACAGCCTGTGAAAGAGACCGCCACTATAGCTAGGATAGCATTCACTAGGTAAATGCATATTAAAAGAATGTCATCTTCCAAATCAGCAGAAAAACAATACAGATCTTCATAAATATATTTTAAAAATTTATAAATATATATTCCAGCATTTATTTTCATTGCTTTTCAGGTGATCAAGGATCTCAGTACACCCCTCAGTAGAAGAAAAATAGAAGATTAAGGTCCAGGGCACAATCCTTTTACATCTTAAACTCTCCCTAGGAAGAGATGGGAGCATCATTCCACCTCACCTTGGCTCCTCTGTGCATTGTAACGTTCTGGGAACAGCTCTAAGTTTTGTTGCTGGTGTCTCAATTTTGATGCTCCCTCAGCCTCTTGCCTGGAACATACCTGGGAGTGCTGGCGGAGGAGCTATCTGACAGCTTTATATGCACCAAGGCAATTTTCTGCTGGCAAGTCAAGGCATCCTGGGCAGCGGAATACAGCTGGAACTCAATCCAGAACCTGCCCCATGCACTTCAGTATTGCACACGTGGAAATTGTATGCGTTTGCCTGGTATGGGCAGTGACTGAGCCACAAACCATCACAGCAGTGGCGTGTGAGAACGGGTAGTCGGGTGCCTGATGGTTTACATATGTGGGCAGTTCCTATGACCACATGAATGGAAACAGATTAGAGATCCACAGGGATCCTTATGAAATCGGTCATGCATGGACAGTTTCAAAATAAAACACTGAGGATAAAAACAGAGAGCCTTAATTAGCTTTTCATAGCATTTCATTTTTTTCTTTACTCCCTGTGTGCCGCATGCCCAGTTACCTCTCCAACATTTTCCTTCATATTTGGCAACTGCAAGGCTGAAGTACATTGCTGAAGTGATGTACTTCAGTGTTTCAAGTGAAACTGAAGTGCATGCCTTTGCTTGATAATCCCCGCATTTGTTTAAATAGTCCATAGCTTGCCAGCGCTGCTTTGTTCACATTTCAGAATTATGGGTGATGTCAAGGCAGCCTTGATTAAACGCTCAGCTAACTACCGCTCAGTCAGAAAGTGGCTGAAGTAAACTATTATTTCAGTGAAGCTCACCAGCTCGGAGAAAGCATATTATGAAATTTTCTTGCATCAGAATTTGTAATAGAAGAAAAAAAGGCTCTTAAGGACTTTCCCAGCAATGCGAGATTACCAATGAACATATCAGACATGTAACATTCACATACTCTTGGAAGGATTTGGCTCAGATCCGTACCTCTCAATAAACATGCTTTCTATTTCTTCCTTCCTTTCCTCAAGCTTTCATTTCCAGGTATTAGCTTAGAAATTGTAGGCACCCCAGGGGCAAACAGTGAACTAAATGGGGCCCCCACAAAATTTAAAAGTTGGAACCTAGATTAGTCTGCCTGTGCCCCTGTTCTAGATATTTAATCTGGAAGAAAATAACTCCCTGCTGGATATATAGTGCTGGTCTGTTGGGCAGGAACAAAAACTGAGAGACACACCAGAGTCCCTGCTAACAGCCAGACCAGGTGGGCAGAAGAAAAGCAACGCTCCGTGCATGTGAGGGCAGGTGGCTTTCCAGTGGCACATGAAGAAAAACCTGCTAACTGTCCACTATGGCTAAAGATATCAGATTGCAAGGTCTGTATGTAAACATATGCAATTACTTTCCTTGGTGATCACCTCCTCAGAGTACGTACCTTTTCATCCTGCTTACTAAGTGTCACTAAAAAAAAGCATACCAAGTGGGAAAGAAACAGCCAGCTCACTACTGGAATAGAAGTTTAATAGAGGAGTCTCAGCTGTGTTCCACATATATGTTCAAATATGACTAATGAAAGCTTGCAAAAGTCTCCTCTGCTTGAAATACCCAGAGAGTGAAATCCAGCAGATTAACTCAGGCTTTAAACCACCGGAGGATTTGAATAATCAGGAATAAACATAGAGCAGAGACCAAAGACGAAAAAACCACCCACCCTTCAAAGTGTTCTCCCTTAAAACAAAAAAGGTGATAGAAAGAAAATCAGTAGATTTTGCAGAATTTGGAGTAAGGAAACACTCAGCAGTTTGGCTGAGAGCTGCCCCTCAAGATCATTGCTTCCTGCTGACTTGAGAGCTCTGCAGAGGAATTACAGGATTACCTATACTTCACAGTAACAACTAAAGTTTAAAAAGTTTCTAATATTGCATGGTTAATTGGAAAACAATCTACTTACTGATTTTGTTTAAAAACATATTAAAGCAGAAATTTATTACCTCCTTAGTCTTACACCTACAACAGCGTTTTGTGACCAGAGTGGTTAAGACCAAGAACCGGTTGCTGATGGGTGCCACTGAGTTCTTGCTCGTCACAACTCTCCTCTAGACAGATGACAACCCATGTATCAACAAAGGAAAAGTTAAAAAAAAAACAACTGACTGGGCAATACAGAACTGATATGAACACAAGAGTATGTGTTTAGGCTGCGACACTCATTACTCATTTGCCTGTGAAGCATAAAGGGACAGAAGAGATCAGCTGTTTGGCTCACAGATTACTCCTTTTCTGCATATTTTCCTTAGTTCCCCCCAACTCCCTTATCCTCACCGAGGGACTACAGCTATCATCTAAACTTTAGCGACCTTCCTGCTAATAGTTTTGATAGAACAGTTTAATATTCCCACTGGATATTTTAGTGAATAGTTCACGAATAAGAAAAGTCAGAACTGGGGAACGGCTTTTGGGTCATTCTCTCCATCTCTCTCTGCTATAAGCACTGCAGGCAAAAAAAAAAATAAAAAGCTGTTATTTTCGCAGCCTAATAAATGATTGAAAAAGAAAAAGGAGATGCTCTGAAGTGCAAATTCTGCAAGTGACTGCAGATGAACTACATAATGGATTCCCTTATTTCTTCGCCAGTTATTTCCTTCCAATTTTATTGCTGCTTTTGTAACCATAAAAAGCAACTTCTTGCTGACAGCGATCATTCCTGTGCTACATTATAGCTTACTCTTTTAGCGTTTGCCTCTGACATTCACTCTCTATTGCAGCGTACTGTCGTTCACAGTTCTGGCCCAAGAGCACAACTGAGATTTCCAGTTCTCTTGTCCATACAGCACAGGCAGTCACACACAGATTCTCTGTAAGGCACCAGGCAGATGATGAGTCGTTACTGGTAATTCTGATGGGACGGAGATAGGACAGCGGTACTGGTAACAATTCGTTGTCTCTCTAACCCACTGTCTTCAAGCCCTAGAAGGGCTAGCACTGCCTTAAGAAACAGTGTTTGAATTATTCCCCTTCCCTGTTATTATAGCCAATTCTGTTCACAGAGAATTTAGCTTATATTATTTCATTACAGCTACTTCTATAAAAACAGCTACTTTATGTACACAGCATGTGTTTAGTGCTTTTATCCTTTCTCTGTAACTGCAGAGCTGATATGAAGATAACACTGGTCTTATTTACTTCATTTTAGTTTACATCCCCTTTCAGAGTTTACATCTCTTTTTCAAAGGGAGAGGGTTTTCTAGCTTTAAGGTTCTGGCCATAAGAGATCAGGTCCTGCCTCATGACAGGTAGGATCTATGTGAAAACTTAGGATTCTTCTCATCTTTGGTACAGAAGGTTTACCGTCCCTGATGGAAGACTCATTTGTGACTTGTTGCCAGAAGACCAATTTTCTACCAGCACAGGCTCAGCTCTGCTGGCAAAGAAAGGATGTCTTGACTGCCCTGGCTGTGGGTTAGAGTGTTTACAGTAGCTGGTGTACTTGGCTAATGCTTTTTTTGTTTAAACAAACAAATGCTCTTCTCTGTCTTCCCTCTGCTCCTGCATCAGCCAATTAGTCTGTCACTTTGGTACAGCTGGACTGGTTTTCACTAGCTGACTTCAGATATTTCTTATCCCCCTCACTAGCTTAGAAGAACTCAGGAGGTCGAACAACAAAGGAGGGGTTTCCTTGGCCAGAGCTTTCCTTCACATGGGGTGCTCTGCTGTGAGGCGAGCCCTGGGCTGCCTCTGTGCCTGTGAGGCAGAGGTCCCAGAAGTCCAGGCTGCACCAAACCTCGGAGCTTGCACAGCCAGACGGGAGACCGAGAGACAGCGTGCCTGAGCTACTCATAAAGGCTGGCAACCTCAGCTTTCAATCACAGAAGTCCAGAGTACCAGTACTAGCAAATTAAGCATCATCCAAGAAGCGCAGTTCAAAGACAATTCTGTCCTTAAGCATGTGTTGCAGGCTTCTCTCAGCTGTCATCCAGAGCCAATGCAGAATTTGTCTCTCCAAATTCTTCCGTTTCTGCAGAATCTGGAAGCAGAGAGTCACTGAACTTCTATTGGTCCACTAAATCGGGGGGAGGAGGGATAAGATCCCGTGGGTTCAACCTAGCAACAAGGCAAACATCATAGCTGTCATGCATGAGGACATTGATGGCCACCACGTTCCACTGGTTCTCCCACGTATCTAGCTCGAGGATCTCTTTGGTGATGACTTCATGACGAGCTGAAAAACGGAAGCAACAGCCAGAATCAGAAGTGAAGCCAGGCAGGATCAAAGAGGTTTGCAAAAGTATCATTACTGTCCTTCTGTAAGGTGGCAATGAAAAGGTACTTTTTGTGGTACCAACAGCTACGTTGTCTGAGGAGCATGCAAGTTTGTCAACATATAGCAAACAAATCGGTGCATATGGAGACCTGCACAGTGTATTCAGTCCTCACCCTCTGAACGGCAGATACAAAATAATGAAGTGCTCCACCTTAGTACAAGCACGCAGGTGGCATTTCATCGTGCGATCAAGCATCAAATGCGTACCTTAAGACAGAGTAGTGCCTCTTGTTAATGAGCGTCCCTACATGCACTGCATTGTCTTTTCTTTGCCCCTGACTAAAACGCAGCTCTTAGGCTCCTGGAAGCACTCCAATACTATGGCAAGTAAAGATAGAGAAACCTCCAGGGTTTGAAATGTACTTTACACTGAGGAATTTGTCTTGAACAGTCAGGTTGGAAGAAAGCCAATAAATCTCAGCCAATCTTAAGACAATCAGCTTTTTACTGAGACTAACAAAAAATAATGAAAGAATCGCCACGCAGCAAAGAACCATAAATGTCAACCAGCAGCGCTGTATTAAACTTCTTGTGAAAAGGTAAAACCTTTCTTTGCTAACAAAAGGCCTGAACTCTCCAGCAATTTCAGTACTCAAAACCAAGCTATTTCCTAAAAATAAAAAACATCTTTCATTTTTGCTCACTTTTTCATCTTTAAAGTTGCTTTCTCACAGCAAGTAACCTTAGTCTAAACTTTTCTTGCTTTGAGATGAGGACGTGCACATGCTTTGCTGTCAGCTTCCTTCCCTGCTTTCTAGTGAATCTCTGGATAGATTTGTTAGGAGCCAGGTCTCAAAGACTGCCAAGCACATACACTTCACATGTACCAGGGTAAGAACCATCACAGCAAGAAATATTGAGTACTCATCACCGTTTTGAGTCTTGAAAGGCTCATGACAACGTGAACTGCACAGGGTCCAGACTGAGGTTCCCATTCAGATCTCTTCTATACTTTTTTGTCTGTTTTTAGTATCACCTCAAAAACAATCCTTCACATCTACTGACTGCATCTCATCGTTTGGACATTGCCCTTCTGTGGAACTCACAGCAAAGAATTGAAAAAGGGGAGAAGAGTGAAATACAAAAGAGCATCTGGAGGCATATATTGTTTCTTGCATGGGAAACAGACCCAGATTCCTCCAGAAGGCAGCAACTTTGGGGTTTATTCCCCCCCAGATAGTGTTATTGTGGTTTAGGTTCCTAACAAAACTGGTGTCCATGTTACAATGACAATGCCATGGGATTTAAATGTCCCTAGGACTCCTCTACAAATAGCTTCAGGATGTGGGGAGGTCATGTGAAAAAAGACTTCTGGTTTCCTCACCATGCTATTTGGAGGCACTTCTACATTACTGCAGGTCCTGCACATGCACAGAAATTGCGGATGCCTCAGCTTATCATCTTTGCACGTTTTTGTCATGTGCTTACCTAGGAAAACCACTCACCAACCATTCAGCATCTCTAATCCCTCTCTCACCTGAGAAAGGAGCACACCACAGTGTTTCTGCCCCACAGCTCACAGCCCGTAGTCATTTTCCCCTCAGTTGTGTCAGAATTGTGGCATCGTTTTTGTTGGTCTGAACCCTGGCCCCTGGGACTTTCACAGATCTCTGGGAGCTTGCTTGAGTAAAATTAGGGTACAGTTTCAGGATTTGGCCTCATCTGAATAGTCCTTATTCCACTCCTTTCTTCTGTTCACAGAAAGTGAAAGATAGTCGTGGTGGTCTGCTTATTGGACGTGGGTAGTTCTTTAAGAACAGGAGAATAATAGGTAGGAAAGCAGCAACCATCCACGGTATAAGACAGCAAACTGCTAAAATATCCAGTGACATGTGAAGAGAAGGCACGATAACCTGTGAACAAGTAGCATGTGCCAGTACCAAAGAGCTCGCTTTTGTATGACCTTGCAAGAGTGAGCAGGTTTTTCCTAAGATGCAAATACGAAGACAAACAGACCTGAGCTGTGACATGGGAGGCTCCAGTCCCTGGATTTATTATTAGATCATCTCCTTTATGCAATAAATTTTGATGCCTGGATTTTCTTTGGCAAAGATTGTGACAGAAATGAGACAATCAGAGGAAAAAATCAAACACTGGAACTGTCTGAAACATTCTGTGGGCGATTGCAACACTTCAGAAAAAAAATCATAATTAAAACATCAAAGGCAAATTCAGCAACCCTTCCTCGCAAACCTTGCTGTGTTTTTTCCTGACCCTGGTGACTCACAACCTTTAGCGTCCCTTGTTTCCCTTTTTTGTGGGATGATGTAGCTGGTTTTGTTCCACTCCACAAATTCTGCTTTTCAGCAGACGGACTGTTGGTTAACTCTTAACCCTTGGGAGATAAAAAGGGTATGTTGTTGGAATAAAGGAAGCAATCACTTCTCCAGTCTTGTTTGATTTAATATGAAAGGAAGCAGCAGCCTTTGGATGAGAAAGTTCATGTAAGGAAAAGCACTGCTCACAATGTAGTTATGCTTCAAAAAACGACCCCCCCANCCCTTTTTTTTTTTCCCCTCGGCATAGAAAAGGTAATGATTCCACACCCTAATGCTGGATTTGGGCTTTAAGCCCAATAAACTGTTTAAAGCCTAAAATTTACCTAGGTGCAAACAATTCCAGATTCTGCCTCATTGGTTTATTTATTTATTATTAAGGCAATATCTTAACAGCCAATTTTGCTTAAAGGAGAATAAAGACATCTACAAAAAGAAATAGGCTGTATTACACAGATTATCCTTTTAAAAAGCCAATACACAGAACTCCCTGTCATACATGCATTATTCTGCATCATTTACCAGACAGCCACCTTACCTAATGAAAGGATTTCACTCCCTTCCAAATGCTTTCATTTTTTTTCTTACAAAATGAGGTAGTATTTTTCTGCACATTGTTATTTAACCACGAGAAGTCTTAAGAAGCTTTCTTTATGTTTTTCTGCCTAGGCATTAAATCCCTTTGTATTAGAATTATTCAGTTAGTACAAACCTAATGCAGATCCTTTTAAAGCAATACAACAGTGTTTATTGCAGTATGTTTTTTTTTTTTTTTTTCTTATTCATGAAAGGAAAAGGCTAAACCAGCATAAGGAACATTAATTCCAGCATAATTTATCCACACAAGAAATAGTGGTACTTCAAAAGAAAGTCAGAGCTCTTTTGGTACACTTACGCTTTTTTGTCATTCAAGTGCAGACTGAAGGCTAATGCTGAACCTACAAATTCATATTTTTCCAGTAATAAAGAACTTGATTTATACCCAGAAATGTCTGTTAGAATTATATTTCTTATGTGCAATTATAGTAGCCCGAAAGCAAAATGACTCTACCCTTTAAGTTTTTTATATTCCTCTGTAAACAAGAACTGTCCCAAAATTTTTCATATGAAGTTTTTCTTTACTTGTGCAGATAAAACCTGCAAAAATATTAATTTTCTGTGATTGCCTGCACTCCATAGACACAATCATGTTTTCTCTACAAAGGGTTTATTTTCAGATATGCTCCACTCCCCAGATATGGCCAGATTTCATTTTACATCATATGCTTTCTCACGTCATTTGAATGAGGACAGACCATAAATCAGGATGGACCATACTTGGAAAAACCCACGATATGACTGCAGGCAATGCAGGCAACATTATAAATATTTGATCTGCTTTTGTCTTTTTTTTTTTTTTGAACTGCATTCCATTTAGAATTTGGGGTTGGGAGGAGGAACAACTTTCCTTGTGAGTATAGTATTTGCACCACTTTTGGTCTATTTTATTTATTTTGCTTTGTCTTTCCTATTTGGAACTGAACATTGCAGTATAATTATTTAGGGTGGGAGGATATATTAAAGGGAGGCAAACAGAAGAATTAAGCATCTTGCTTAACAGGTAGAAAATCTATAGCTCGTACAGGACTATTAACCATACAGCTATTATGTTGCTAAGTTAATACCAAGAAATTCACTCTGTGGCCTGTTTAGTGTCCAGAGCACTGAACGAAAAAAAAAATTCATGCTGAATTTTATTTCATTGGACTTAAACCTATGGCAAGTTTGCTGAAATGTGGTCAAGAATTTATTTATTTTTTATAGAAGCCCATTGACATCTGCCAGTCTATTTGCCCCATCTTATGAAGGAAGAAAGTTACGGAGATACGGAGAGCATGTGCCAGGCCATAAGGTGTGATGCCTCTGCATGCATCAGTGCAGGGCAGAGAGATCCAAAGTAGCTTTTGGACAAGCTCACCCGCATCTTCGCCACAGCACAGCCACGTTGACACGTTGTATGGCCAGCAGTACCCATGCAAGCTCATTCAGAACAGGGCCAGCTCCCTCAGCACAGAACCGCACTGAGTGATGGGGGTGTAGTCTCAGTGTCACATCTGCCCTTGTCCATGAACTCTGCCCAGGGACATCCTCACCCAGGCTACTTTCCTGAGCTCCTGCTGATGTCACCCCGGCACTTCTCAGGTTGTCCCAGCACCTTTTCCTTTCCTGTTGGCACAGTTCTCTAACACTATCTTCTCTGGCCATAAATCAATTTATTTATATATATAAGAAAAAAGCCACCAAACCTCTAGTGGCTGAACTACTAGCTGTCTGTTCTTTCCATAGAAAAAGCACTTAAACGTCACCAGGTGCTTGCCAGATCCCAAAGCTGTTTACTCTGGGGCTGGCGGGGGTGTTCTTTCTCAGGCTTCCCAGGTTCTTGTCACCTAATAGCCACCCCAGAGCTGTCTTGAAGCAGCTCAGTCTCCAGTGCTAGTTTGTAGCTGGTTTTGCATGCCATTATCTGCACCAGAGAGCAAACAATGATTTTAAACATAAGGGATTAGCCTCTGCTACTTATCTTCCTTGCCACTAATAGCTGCTTTCATAATTACATGATGTAGACTTAGGTGGCTTGGGAATTCACGTTTGTGTTGCAATGGGATAAAAGTACATTTAGAGCATTACCACCAGATGTACTGGTTCCTGACGTGCAGTAGGAAAAGGAATAAGTTCATCAAGTCTCTGGCCTTTGATGCCATTTGCATACGCGAGCTGCCCCCCAGCTCCACCAGCCTTGCTAGCACAACACAGCCAGCACCCCTTGTGGGGTCAAGCACATCCATCATCTGTGCCTGTGGGCAGAAGCAGGCAGAGAATACACAGGAGAGGGAACTTGGCTTGGCTGTTTAACATGCTGGCCAGCCTTCAGGACGTTAAGTACCAAGGCAGTGTTTCCCACCAGACACAGCGAAAGCTGGGAGGCAGGTTGGGGCTTGAATTTACAGCTGTGGCAGCTAACTGTTTTCAGAGCACCTGCATGGAGTAAGGTAAGCTATTCACTCTCATAGACAAGACTTCTATACTCTTGCTCTGCTGCGTAATTCTTCAGGAGCATAACTTTGTGATCCACACGTTCCGTCACAAATCAATATATATTAAAACTAAATATATATATAAAGAATGGTCTTACAAGAAGGAACTTCTGATTCAGTTATTTCAACCGATTTTCTTGGGATTGATCCAGCTGTTTCAGCTTTTGGACTTTTTCCAATGATCTCTTGTTCATAGAGAAGGCCTCTTTCGGTCTGTCTTAAAAGCACTGATCCTGCTTGTGCTGCAGGTGACAGCAGGATCACAGATTACTGCAGCAGCAGCAGGATCAGTACTCTTGGAGTCAATGCACCATTCATGGGAGTAAAAGCTGGCAGAGCAAGAATCACTGGTCTCGGACCATCCTAAGACACTGTTTCTAAACGCTTTGCAGTGGGTTAATACATTATTAATAGATGATATAAAGCACGTTTAGACTGTATGCATGACAGGCAGTTATGAACACAATAGAAGATGTCATACATGGCTGTAAGCCATGTTTCTAAACAACCTATTGACCTCTTTAGCAATTAATTAAAATGCATTAAAATATCTATTAATCATTTATTAACCCTTTGTAAACTATAAATGAGCCTTAGTAAGAAGCATGACCAAATTACTAATACTGTCAGACATTGGGTAGAATTTAGATCTGAAACAAGCAGGTGCTGCTCACCAGCAATTCCCTGACCTGCATTGGCCTTATTTACAGCAGCGAGTTTCTAGCTAATGAGCATGGGGCAGGCGGGCAGCCCTCCTGAGGGAGGGAGCACATCAGAAAGGTGTCTCCGAGAGCAGCCTCTCAGAGAACGGGCAAAAGTCAAGCAGCATTTTTGGGGGCGGACTGGGCGTGCAGGCTGGAGAGATGTGGCAGCGCCTGCGGGCAGACTTCTATGCTGAGCAAGACACAGGGACCCTGAATCCATTTCGGAGGGGGGGCGATATTTGTTCAAATGGTAACAACTGTGGGCAGGAAAACTAATTATTCATCACTGCCTGGTAAATTCTAACCAAGGGAAACAAGTAGTGCTGCAGATAGGCAGCCCAGGGTTTGCCCCTCTGCTTTATTTAGCTGGGAACACAGGAAGGTGCTATAGAAACAGCTTTCCTTCTAATCCCTCATCCCCCAAACTTCACAAGTATAGTATTTACTGTGCCAGACTCCTTAATATGTCTAAATTTAATTTGACTCCAGTAATGCACCATAACCGCTATAATAAAAAATAAGCATTACAACGATTCCCCATCTGAATCATGTAATGCATGAGACTGAGGGGAACAGCCTTTATGGGAGATTAGTCAAAATAAATAACTATTAAGCTAGTCCACTGTCAAGAGAGGGTGGTGTGGAGATACAAACTCATTAGCTCAGTTGGAATACAGTAATTACTACATGGCTCTGCACTGCCGCAAGCAGTACTGCTGGTATTCCAATGTATGGATTGAAATTCATGTAAATGAGGAAGAATAGGCCAGAAAATGCACCTGGGGTAAGTATGCTTTTTTTTTTTGTAGGAACAGAGCTACATAGCTAGTAGACTGAATGTTGCTGTATCACCTATCTTAGCTAACAGTTGCAGACAAAATTGAGATTTGTGTGCTCCAGGTCAAGGCATTTCTTCCCTACTCCCTTCCTCTGACTATCCCAGTGCCTGTAATATCCCTTGAGTGAAAAACGAATTTCTATTTGGTATCACTGATAAGTAAATAACAGATCTGGGTTGAGCAGCTCTGGTCCTGCACGTTTTGCTAAACATTAGTTTTTATTTCACATATATAGTAGGGAATCAGCAAATTTATCTTCTCTGCTATAAACTGTGTTGGAGAAAGATGGCCCAACTGCCAGTTCAGAGAAAGAGTTCCACATCAAGTGCAACAGCTGATAAAACCATACGATATTTTAAGTGATGTGCCACTAGTAGCAGACCCATTCAGTATCTTCTTTGAATTGAGGTAGTTTCCCCATTACTTTGGGCATCAGCTGATGTCACATGGGTATACAATAATGACGGCATTCTAATTATAATCAAGTTAAAAAATCAACTCTGGATTTGAATTAATTCAAATCTGAGAGACAGTTGGACCAACATCTACAACCTAAAACTAAAGCTGCAATCAGGAAAACAGACCCCCACCAATTATTCCCACACCCCCAGAGACATGCTGCAAGATCTGTGTTTGAAGCAACAACGCCAAGTCAATGAATGTGTGCCTCCGCAAGCTGATAACAGTCCCAGCAAACGGGCACACACACTTGCCTTTATTATAAATATTTTTTCCAGAGAAAGTAATGCTCAGAAGCAAAGAGAAATGCCTTCCAGTCTGGCAGGCATTTATAAGTGTAGTACCTGAAGAGTTGCTCACCCTCACCTCGAGCAAGGCACGCTAATGAGCCTGCTCCTGCCATGCCCAGCTGTCAACCTGTGCTGGTGTCAGGTTTTAGTGCAATGTAAAGGCAAATGAAATAAGATGTGTTAACAACAACATTGCACACTCAATCTGGAAAGGGTGCTTTAAAATGCATAGCTACAGCAATAAATGCAGCAACATATTAGCAATTAGTAGAAAGCTGGCTGGATGCTGCACGTTTGGTCCTTCTGAACATTCATACTAAAACTAGCATTTTCACTCTGCAGAGCTACAAACTAGTGGATAAAAACCAGTGATTGAACATTTCTGAACATCTTGCTGAATGCTATCACATTGCTGACAAATTACAGGCAACACTCATGACACTAGGCTCTGTGAGCTGGAGCTGGGTGTCGGATGAGCAGATTAATGGTTCCTGTTTGCAATAATAGCTTTAGCAGAAAATGGACTAATTTGTATACTATGGGTTAACAGATGAAGTCTGGCAAGTCATGCTAAAGCCGAAAACTGGAATTCAAAGCAAGTAGAAGTGACTTTTTGGGTACTTATGAATATAAGATACATCATTTGTTGCCAAGTCATACAACACATTGGTCTCAGAGTGGTTTCCACCATCTAACCACAGACACCAGGCTCCTGACAGATTTGCCTGAGGTAAAAGCCAAGTCAAGATTGCTCATACCCTGATAGAAACATGGAGCATTAAGAGCCAAGAGAGGTTCTCAGGGTTCTGAATTGCCTTCTGGTCTTTCAGAGCAGATTTAAAGCACCAAAGGCTCAAATGTCCCTCTGGAAGTGTCTGTGCCTCTCCATATGCTGCAGGGAGCCTAGGATCACTAACATCTTAATGTAGGCACCTCAGCTAAGTCTAAACTTCTGAATTAATTCCCTCCCATAGGCAGGGCCTTGAGCAAGCTTCGAGGAAGTTTCAAGAGGAGAAGTCTTACAGGCAGCATCCATCAACAGCTCAACATCAAATAGCATTCCCTGCAGTACAGAGGAAGCTTTCTCTTGAAGTTTGGACACACTTTGGAGTACACTCATCCTTTAGAGAGGCTGTGCTCTGCATTGCTTAAATGCTACTCCCAGCTGGCCAAGCAGACTTTCTTCTGGAGAATGAGTAGCTGCAATTTCTCTTCCTCTACTCCTGGGGATGCTGCTAGTGCTGCTCCACTTCTCCTCCTCCATGCAAAGATCTGAGAGGCGATACATATGAAATGGGGATCCTGCCAGCACAAAACTTCAAGGAGCATTATACAGGACACTTGGAAGTGACGGTAGTTGAAAGGGCAGCAATGTCTTGTCTTTCGATACAAAATTAAGGCCCTTTGGCCTTAGGTGCCCTATGGGCACTTGACAGCTGTTTCTCAGCTTTGTGTGTATAGCATCTCTGGCCAATAATTAACAGTTTTGGTCAGGTCTATACTCACACAAAGGCACACAGAGCATGGTACATGCACAAGTAAAATTAAGAAGCAACAATATCTTTAGTAGGCCAGATTTCACACTGCTGGATCAAGAGTGAGTTTAAGTGAATGCAAAGGCAAGTTGAGACCAGGGAGTCAGGGACAGATCTCCAGTATACAGGGAGTCCCTATATACAGCTGCTTATATACCCTGGCTAAGACTTTCTCGTGCAGCAATGTCTTTGGCTTATTTTCTTTTTTTGATAAGCACTTGTACTCAAGTGCTCACAGTAGCCTTTTAGAGTTCAGCAGGCAGAAAACCCAGAGACTACAGCTGTGCCTCCAGCTTGTTCCAAAAACTCCACTTAGTTGAAACTAAATTACAATGTTTTGTAAAATTGGAATATCCTCTCTTGGTTGCATCCCTCACAAAAACTGAAGTGGCATGCCAAGAAACCCAAAAGACTGAAATCAAACTAGCACATTCTAAAATAACCCTATCTGCTACCAAAGCAGCAGCACATGCTGTTCTGTGAATATCTTGAATCTGCTGAGCAGCTGTAATTGTGAAAGAGCAAAGTCAAGCCACTCTCTCCAAGTTCCCATATGACAGTAATAACCCTTTGTCCCTCACTTCAACTTTCACCTCCAAAGAGCAGAACTCTTCCCAGCATGCAGAGAAGACAGGGCCAGGGAGAGAAGCCAGCTAGGTAACCTCTCCAGCTTCAGCGTACAGACTCCAGCCACCTATTCCTTGATGGTGGTAGCTGGAAGTTATTGTTATAAAGATTTAAAAGAACCTTTTCCTTTAATAACTTTAAAGTCATATGAAGAAGCCTACCTTTAAGGCACAGCTTCCTCTCAACTCCTCAGACATTTGGATATATCAGATTTACAGTTGACAGCGAGAACCTTATGTTGGCTCCCTTGTTAAAAGACAAGGTCTAACACAATCACATACTATTTTTTCACTGGTACACAAAATGCACACAGGGTGGGTCAGAATCCAGGTTGCACAGATAACTGCAATACTGGCATTTTCTAACTCCAACTTCTTGTTTTCCAATCTAAAAAACACTTAGTGCAGGGGAGTTCTATACATAATTATATAGATTGCAGTAATACAGTCAGGACCCCCTTGAGCTGGCGTTATGCAAACATACAAAAGATGGCCAGCTTGAAGTCCAGAGTGGAACTTTCAGCTTCTCCCAGGACTACCACTTTTTATACTTGGCTCAGTGACAGAATGTGGTGGCATCATACCAAGTGTTTTTATGGCTCTGAACCTACCTTATTCAGAAAATTTCACACTAACCTGTTAGCCATCTTGAATGAAATTGCTTCATTTGCCAGTGCAATTTTGAGATTTGTACCCAATAACTTTAGGCTTTTCATTATACTGCTGAGGAAAAAGACAGATATCATGGCACAATGTTTGCTATGGAAACAATGATGAACAGCTATAGCTGTTCTGAGGTCACAGAATTTCCACCAGAGATGGCACAAGAACATGCCTGACAGAGCTGCCATACTATTGTTTTCAGGAAGCAGCATTTTCAAACAGTAGCAAATGAAAGGAAGGTGAGTTGCGAACTAAGGGATGAAGAGCTGCTCTGTTTTAGAATGATTTAAGTTTAGAGTTTGTTATACAAGTAAAAGCCAATGCAGCCATAGTCAGTGTAATGTGAAGGATATGTCACACGATGATACCACGTGGACATTCTGGGCAACAGCGAGCCTGACATGACATTTATTAGCAGTGCATAATGCATCTGTATTACCACTTTCTCCTATCAAGGAAATTGGGGTAGCAGCTGCTCTATTGCAGGACAGTCTAAGTGCACATGTTTTGAGAGACTCTCTGCATTTATAGTTAAAAATATAATGGGTAGCAATACTGAGATTTAGATAGTTGAGCACAGTTGGGATGAAGACAACTTAAAAGGAGAAGGGTGTCCATGGGGCTAGGATTATTTAAAATCACCAGCTCTGGAATTTTAGTCTTTGTACCTCAGCTCCCTACCCAGAGTACTCATTAAATACACAAGGTTGTTCAACACAAAGTGAAAAACATGTAAGTAAACAGAGCTAGCTACCACAGCTACAGGCAGATCAATAGTGCCTTAAACTTCAACAAATACACTCAAGTTCTTTAATGTCCATAACAAAGATCCCTATTTCGGGAGCTCTGTATGAAAATCCAGGAAAATTTTGCTGAAGTCATAGGTTTGGACAGGTTCAGTGCAGACCAGAAACATCCTTAGTTTTTCACACTAAGGAAAAAAGCAAAGGACAAACAGAACAATTCATATTGACATTGGTAGTCAGCACTCCAAAGGGCTGAATAAGCTCTGCTGTTCCAGGGCACGCCAGTGCCACCTGATAGGGTTATTCAGTCAAGTCAGTCAGTGTACAGTGAAACTGATTTCCACTCTGCAAAAAATTTCAGACTCATTTGAGTACCTGCTCCATGAAATCCTCCGCAGAGGTACAGCTTCCCTTCCACAGAGCCTGCGCAGGTAGAGTTTGTTCGTAAGGAGAGGAGGGGAGAAGGCATAGGAGGTCCATCCCTCCAGAAGTCTCCATCAGGATTATAAATCTCCACTGCATCAAGACATTTCCGTGTCTGCCCCCTGTCACGACCAAGGCACCCAATTCCTCCTGCAAAAGAAGGAAACATAGGTCAAATGTAGCAGTCGTAGGTTCTGCTGAAAAATACGTTGCTGATTGCATCATTTTTTGTTTACATGTCCCCATACCCCTCCCTTTCAGAACTTCAAAAGTTCATTAGAAAGAAAACTCAAGGCAGAAGTCACCACACATTATCTACAGACAACCAAGCAAGATCCTTTCTGAGGACTGGTAACAAAGGAAGGACAGGAAGCATGTCTTCAAAATGCAAAGGTACTTTGTTTTGTTTTCTGCATATGTAGCAGAAATTGTCATAATTACTTGTTTTGTGTGCTGGACAAATCACTATCATTAAGTTGCAGTGGATCAAAAATTATTTTCCAGTTATTGTTAGTGTATTTGACACTCACCAGCCAACAATCATTTGGATTTCTCTCTCTATAAAAGAAAGATTATACCCGTTTCTTAAGGGAAATAAACTTCAAGAAACAAAACCATCCAATATGCAGGAGTACCAATTGAGTCACTTGTGACAAGTCCAAATGTTGAAGGGTTAATTTTTATGCCTGAAGTCAGTGTGCAGGATTAAAACAGATCACAATTTTCATTTGCTGGAACGTACTGCAACAGGCTGCAGGCACACGCAAGATCTCAGCGCACACTGCAAACTCTGCACATTGAAAGCAGTGTAAACACTGCCTTTCCAAATCTTTTCCAGTGATCAAATCCAGAGTTTGAATTCACAGCCTTTGGTTCTCCAGTATTAATATGCTGACGTACCCTTGCAGGTTTTCCATCTGTGCCAATGGACACAATACCCTGCAATGAGCACTGATGGCACACTAAAGCAGTCTTTTGTGCATATGGGTGTATGTGACCACTTAAATACAAAATGGCTGCAATATGCATGCAATTTCCCCATGAGGGGCTAGCTTTCCAGATACACTTGTAGGATTGCTCAATTGTTGAAATCCGAAATGGATGGTACAGTATGGCCTGGCATGTAATTATGCCCTTGCATAATTGCAAAAGGAAACGACTGCAAGTACAACCTGTGCAAGGTTTGTAAAGCTGCTTTTAAATATATTGCCCTGGCACAGTGCTAAGATTGTCTACTAGAGAAATGAGCCCCTAGGGCTCAAAGTATTACTTGCATATGGCTTTCCATCTACCTCTTCATATGGACTGTGCTATTTTTTCAAATTTTTGAGCACTCCCCAAAGATGTTTGCAGAAGAATACAGGTGGGGACCATAATACTCCAAATTTGCCACCATTGTATTCCTGATCCATACTTCAGAGTAAAGTAAAATAAGATAATTTATGCCTGCATCAGAGCAACAAAATGAGAACCAAATTCAGCATCTATTAGCATCAGCTGCAAGTTTTTCTCCAGCTGAACTTGCAGTGCTTGATTCAATTCACTATTTCAGGCACTGATGTGCACATAGTGCTTACTTCAACATCCAATGTCAGCACCTCCATTTGGTGGATGAGAGGCGTTTAGCTATCAGTGAAAGGCTAACAGCCAAAGTCTAGTGAGTTGAGAGCCCTGGCACTTGAGGAAGCATTCCTAACCCTGCTGGAAATTTCAAGATACTTGTTCAGTGTTTAGCACAGAATTCAATGAACAAGCTAGCAAAAAGTTAACTTGTATTAGATGGAACAACCCAGATTAGCTGGGGAAAGAAACTCGTTACTGAGCTTCATTCCTGTTGACTGATTGAGATTAGCAATTTTAATCAAGTTCATAATGAATTGCTCACATTCAAGCCTAAACTGGTTTTGGGTGCAAATCTTGTAAGGCAGATTTCTTCTTCCAACTATTCTTAGGAAGGAAAAATACTTTGTATTCTCAAAGCCCTCCCCTTCTCCCCACCCCAGCTCCAGTCAGCTGCTACAGCCTAACCCTCATCCAGGTCACCCACCAGAAGTCAACTCTTTTCAGGATAGGGAAGTTGAGTTTCAACACAAACGTAAGCCAGAATACTATTAGTTTGATCTTTGCTGGGTTTGGTTTTCAGCTCCTTTTCCATGCACAGCAAGTCATTTCTTGCCCTAATACCTACCAGCAAGCTTCTGGCAGTTTGTATTAAGTTCCCTCAATGTGTGCCTAAACAAGACTAGCATCTTAAAATTTCATTACTAGTTTAACACCAACTAAGCTATATTTGCTCTGATAGGTGAATCAAGCCTCAGAGGACAAGCCCAAGAAAGCAGGGAGTAATAGTGTTCATTGCATTTTGCTAATCATTTCCAAAAAGGGACATGTATACATCATCACACCGAGCCTTTCCCACAGTGGACTCTCACTGAGCTCTTCCTTAGGACTACTTGGAAAAGAGAGTAAGTTTTAAAACTCAAGCATTTGTTTATTACATTGTTCTTTATGCCAGGAACATTGTCCTCTTCTACACAGTATTCTTCACTGCTCCTTAATGGCTTTTGAGAGGTGCCACTGTAAGGACAAGACACCATTCCCCTAAATCTAATCAAGAAATATTTCAAGGGCTAATCAGACAAGTTTTCCACAGATAAGGCTATTTAGCTGATAGCTTACCACAGGCTCTGATTCTATAGTATCCTTTGGTAGAACCACAGACTACAGCATGCAAGACAATTTGCTACCAGTATACATGTAGTCTATGGAGTGCAGTGTAATGCAGAAAGACACCCAAGACAGTTTTCACTGGGACCAATAATATCAACGCTCCCCACAGACTACTATGATCTGTTCAAGAGACCTTCATGATGCCAAAGACAGACTGCTACTGGTTATCAAGCTAGCTTTTTTAAAATTGCTCAGGTGGTTCTGTACTACACTGATGAATGGACACTCACCCGTAGGAAGAGTCTTCACCTGAAGAACGAAAGAGCATCTTATTCAGAGGAATGAATGATACCAGTTAGGGCACACATGTGGCATATCAGACTCAAATAGCTAAACAGCTTTTTTGATTGCCTCAATTTCATGGGGGCCAGTCCCCCAAATACTGCAGAGCATTTCTAGAAGCATAATTGCTGATTGCTTATTTCTTAATGCTTCTTTTATTGTTACTGCCAAATTCAGTAACTGTGGGGCATGGTTACTTCAGAAATAAGGTACAGCACAATCAATGACTTTTGCAAAAAATCACAACCATTACCAGTTAATGAAGACATTCAGCTGCCAACCCAGAGGATCAGCCTCCAAGTATTTTCCCTGTATAGTTATTAGAGAAGTAATATTTAGTGGCCTGTTGGAGCATCATCTCAAAAGTTTAACAGCTACCACATTTTCAAACATTTGCAAAACCTTCATTGGATAATTTATGCAGCCTAAATTTGACCTCCTTTAATGCTGTCATAAACAGACAGTCCTGAAGGTATAAGGTATCTCCAATTTATTTACACCGTCAACAGCCATTTCAGTTAAATCCAATTTCATGTTCAATTTACAACAAAGGCAAAGCTAAGTTTTCAACAAACAGAAACTGAGAAGGAAAATCAGAGGGAAGTTTAATTTTCAAGCTTAAAAACAAGAAGAAAGCAAACCCACAGAATAATTTCAATCTTCTCTTTTAAAGCAATGCTAACACTGAAATATTGCTAGCAAAGGAACATGAGAATATTAGATTCTACCAGCACTGCTTTGCCTTGTTCCCAGATGTGGTAGTTCAGAAACACTCCTGGGAGAAAACACACTTTCCCCTATGGAGACTGATGTCTCAGGCCTCTTCCAAAACAACTGAATACACAAATCAGCAAGAAAATTTCTAAAAGTGAAATCAAACCACATCTGCAACTAAGTGGAAGCATCTCACGTTAACCAGGCCATCCATCATCTACAATGTGTATACCATGCAAGACTTCAAATTGGCAGAAAATAAACTTGCTGTGTCAGGCAATTCACACTGCTTTGTGCTCACTCACAAACCCAGATCATCCTGTCCTGCTGCCTTCTTCATTCAGATTTACGAAACCATCAGGAGTGCAAGTGGAGACATATGGGATTACAGTTAAGACCATGAAGGTTGAACTGAACAAATGAGTTTATGCTTTGTTCCTACAGGAACAAACATTTCTATGTGAAATGGAGGCACCCTTAAAGAGACTAAGGGAGAGCAGCAGAAGGGACACAGGGCTGTAAGTCGCTTGGGGGAGGCTGCGACAAGTGACCTGCAAGCAGCACGGGGACAGGTGGTGTTATTTCTGTGTATTGGAAATTCTGTACATGATTGTACCTTAAACCACCCAGAGCTGTGGATGAGGTCATCACAATGCACACGCTGTGGTCACAGCCTCCTGCGAGTCCCAACAGGTGTGCCGAAGGGCAGCAACTGCTGCTTCCATGCCTAAGGCCTGGGATGGATGCTGGGGAGGATGGGTCAGTAACCCATACTCACGTCTTGTCAGAGTGGGTGAATGCAACACCACCTGGCTTAGTTCCCTGCATAAAAGCCCTATTATGCATCCTTTGTGCAGGGAGAGATGAATTCCTCACTGGGAGTTTTGAACATTTCTGTCATTTTCACATTCATCACACAGGAGGATTTGATCCCAGAATTCAGTCCTCCCCCATCCCCTCTTTACAAATACACCCTTTCAACATGTTAGGCTTTTTACATTATTCACTTCCCCTAGGAGATATTTCAGATGCCACCGAAGGACTAAAAAAAGCCAGTGAAGCCACCTTTGCGTTCCCAAACCCATTAATGCTTGAGAGCTTTCCATATCACGCTTGGATTGTTCTGCAATCAAACATACTTTCAAGGGCACTCTGTAAGCAGTGGTTCTAATGGACTTTAAATTTAACATGAAGCTCTGTTAGTAAAATAAATATGCAAATAAAATACATGATCTTTATTAAGAAATCATGATAGAAGAGACAAGCCTTTGATGCAAGAAGGCGAAACAGGGGTAGGTGATGTGATTAACACATCCTCAGAATTTCAAAGAGGCACAGGTCTCTGCCTTGCTATACCCACACACTGTTTGTAGCAGGTTGAAGGCAGAGCATTTTGCTTTGCATAAGGTCAGCTGCCTTCCTCTTGCCCAAGTCTCATCTGAGAAGGCTGAATGCAATTTGGATTGCATCAGTTCTAATAACAGAACAACCACTGCATAAGGAGGAACATCTGTAAGGGCTGTGAGGTGGTAGAGGATCACTAGTAATAATTAATTCCATGGATGCAAAGGAAATAAGTACCTTATATAAGTCTATGTATATCTATAAGAGTGAGACTGACATGCAATTAAGGTTCCAGAGAGAAGGAACACTCCTAACTACACTCACCCTGAGATTTCACCCATGTCACTAAAACTGGCACTTGTAAAAGCAGGCACCAGTGCAGAGCAGCTGCCTTCCAGGCCTCACCCACACTGAGCTCCTACACAGCTGAATTTGCCTGAGTCCAACCTGGACAAGTTTTCTTTCCTAGGATAGGTGCCCACATCCAAACCTAAATTGCTCCATGCACAGACAGGACACCTTACTAGCAACACCTACAAGGTGGTTGGTGGCTCAGATAGGACTGAAAAGAGCTTATGTATGCTTTGCTGAGAGGGACAGGGGCTGGGGACCTCTGAATGTCAGAGTTCACACTATCTAATTTGGCTCCCTGCTTAGAGGTGGCTTAAATTAGACATGACCTACAATCCCTCGGCTGCAGCAGCATATCAGAGCAACAAGAGCAGAGCAGCTCCCAAAGGAAAGGTGTCCCAGGCAATGAGCTCACCTTCAGGGCACAGCTCCACAGCACCAGAAGCAGGCAATTGCAGAGGGTCCCACCAATGGCCCAGCAGCCATCAGGCAAAGGGAAAGTGATGAGAAGGGGCTAATGCCCCAGCCCTGTCCTTAAATGATGTTCGAGGACCTATGGGCAGAGGGTGTGGGTGGAGGTCCCAGGTGAGTCTGGTCAGGGTGATTAAGACCTTTTAGTGCCCTCAGGGCACTGCCACTGGAATTCTTTGCCATATAATTAAGTCCTCAGATCACAATACTGAGCGATATTTGTTCTTACTGACATCTCTGTGAATTTTTATCAAAGAAATATGGGAAATGGGTGAAAAAAAGCAGTAATTCTCCAACAAGCAAGTGAAATCTAAGCTCATGCTCTCCTTTGCCTCCTGTAAAATAATTCACTATTAAATTGATCTCTGGAATGCACAATGGATGTAATAGCACTAATCTCTTATGTAACATTTCCCTTCATTACTCTTTAACAGCACTCAAGCTGAGAGTCTTAGCACTTATGTTGCTCTCTCACTCTGCAAAGCAGGGCTGCATAACTGGTTTCTTGGAGAAATAAGGGAGCAATAAAGCTAGCCCTGGCAGGCACTTCCAAAGATGAGAAGCACTGTCATTCTTTACTAACACAGAGCAAAGCAGATGATGTAATGCAGTTTGTAGAAGACACAAGGGCAGAAGATTGATTAGAAGCAGAAAAAAAAAACAGATGATTGTCTTCCTAAACAGGATCAGCACTTCGGTTTCAGTTCCTTCTTTTCTTCTTTAATGCCTTATTTTCATTTCCTTTGATAATTCTTAAGTGAGCAGGGAGCATTTCTCATCTCATATATCAGACCAAATTTTGCCTTTTTCATTCCTCCCTGCATACAGGCACTTCAGAGACTGTGCACAGGCACAACAGAGCAGAATCAGGCCCATAATCTGCTACTTGTCAGAAGTCCAAAGCATATTTATAAATAGACATGTTTTTTTTAGAAGAAGGTGTTAGGTGTTATCCAAATATACGGTTAATACTCAAGCATGAAAGCTAAAATGTCTCCTTCCAGCCCCTCCTACACAAGCTTTCCTGTCCAAGGAGCCCCCAAAGTACATATTCAAATCACTATTTTATGGTCAAGACGTTCAGTGTTTAACTGAACCTTATTTAACTGCTTAAAACTTTTAAAAGAAGCTCTTGGCAAGAACTCAAGGTAAAAAACAAACAAACAAACAAACAAACAAAAATGTTTTAAAGCGGTGGGATGCCAGGCTAAAGAGGATAAACAAAAATTCTTTGATTCCTAAATCTTTACAAATAGGATTTTTCATTTAAGTCCTTCTATATGTTCTTATTTATAAAGCAGGAATTACATAACATAAAAGCAACACGTGGTTAAAGCTGTCATGGTGATACAATATTTTTTTACCAGTGACCTGTATTTCAGAAAGAGTAGTTCTAATGAATACATTTTATTATAAGCTAATGAATATGGCATTCAAATAGATTCATTTGGATAAATCTGCCTAATTTATCCATTGGCTGCAATGAGTTTTCAGAGTCTTAGCTGCAAAGGATATTTTTTTAAGCAAGAGATTAAAATGCATGACCTTAAATAGAGCCCTCCCATCTGGTTTTCTTCCAAAACTATCTCAATTGCCTTTGTCATTAAGAACACAATACTGCTCTTTCTTGGGCTTTCCAATGAATATAGTTATGTTCCTGGGAAAAATATGGAGAGAAAGAGCTAAGACCAGTCAAATGAGATGAATAGGAGAAAGGATTTTGAGCCTTAGGAAATGCTGTTCATTTGCTTTTATGGTTTATGTACACTGTATAAATAGCATAAGATTCTCTAGGAACATTACACAACAAACAGACAATTATATTTCAGGATTGCTGATTAAGACACGTGGTACAGGTTCCTGAACAATGCTATTACTCAGACAAAAAAACTCTAATCTATTTCTCATTTTCCTTCCATCCGTGTGACTCTAGAATAATTCCATTTAAGTCATTAGGGTTTTACACACTGGAGCTGGCAATTAGGCTGGGAAGGGTTTTTGGACAGTGGCTGTGTACTCTATGTTCTGTGCCAACAGGACTGTTCAAAAATTAACACTTCAAAGGCTAAGTATCAGATTCTGATCTGGGTTGAAATGAAATGAGTCTGACACAACAACAATTGAAATCAGCAGAATACTTACTACAGATTTACACCTACATGGATGACAGCAAAAATTGCACTTGTATAGCAAGGAGACTGTCACTGTATTTCATTCAAAGCTAGTGCTCCATCTATGATTTTTGCTTCATATTTATGATAGAACTTGGATTCATACTTCAAAGACATTAGGGAGGATTGACACTGTGCAGTGATTTTTCATTTACTCTCTAAAGTCCCACCTAATCCTGAATGTGCTGAGACCTGAACAAACTGTACAGGAAGATAGAGATCCTGCATGAAAGAGCGGATAAACTTACTTAGTATAAAAGTATGTGCCAAGAGTTGCTTGAAAGAAGTCACATCCACCTGCAGAACTACTTTATGTACCCAGCTAAAGCTATATATTACTTTATTTTTTATTTTTAATTCTTGGAAGCAGGGCTTGGCCCTTGTGGCATACAGATGATACCCTGCATTTCCCTGCTTCCACCTTGACTCCCTTCCTCTCCTTCCTCTGCTCCCAGCAGATTTTCTTAGATGGGAGCAGACTGCAGGAAGCCCATGGAGATGGTGCTTTATATAGGGAACAAGCATTATATCAAAAGCAGGTGATGCTTGTGGGGATCCAAGTATTGCTATGGAGCATGCTTCTGAATTGTCCCTTCACTGAGGGATGCCTGGGGCTGTGTGGGAGTCTGTTAGATGTTCAAGTTTTGTGCACACGCACTTCACCATGGGAAACCCCCATTTGGAGTGAGAAAGGATATAAAGGGCAATGGTAGAAACTCCACAAAAGTCTCTCTCATCTGTAGCACAAAAGCTTAGCCATTAAGTCTCAGCGTAGATGTCTCTGAAATCACTACATGCAGAAAACTTACAAGCTGTGACCCTCTTCAGAATGTTTCTTTTTGAACAAATTGCCCTTGACAGCATCTCTGTAGACTCCCACATAGCATGACACTGTTATGAAACAGGGTGATGTCTGAGGGATCCACAGCTTTGAACAGCCTGCAGTGGTCTTACCGTCCTCTTGACAGTTGCTATTCTTTGGTCTGCCAGTATCAACCTCAGTTCTTTCCATTCCCATTCTCTCCTGAATGTCATCTGCATGATCAGGTACCACATCAGCCAGATTAAGAATGCTTTCACTGTGCTCCTTTTGATGCCATAAACACCCAGCTGGGGATACCATCGTGATAGTTTCCGAAGGAAAACTGTAACCACTTCTCAGCACAACAGCCCGAGAATTCACAAGGTAGCAAGAACTTGTCACCACAAATGAACCGTGGACTGTGTCTTTCCTGTGTGAGGTTTTAATTACAGTTGGCGTGTGTATTTACAGCTGGAGCTGAGACCATGTGTGACACCAGCAGAATAAGATGCCAGTATCAGTATCAATTTCCAAACACAATTCTGTTGGAAATTGCTTCATCATTTTGAGATGTCTTGGAAAATGCTTCAGTCTACTCCACAGAGTTTTCGGACCGTGATGGTTAACATTTACCAACCACCTTCTCTTCTTAACTTTAACAGATAAATGTTCATTTCCAGCAATAGAGTTAAAGGTGGATTCAAACCAGCATATTCAGGGGTAGAATTTGTTGAGAAATCATTTTTGGCTATGTGTCAGGTTTATCTTTCAATTAAAAATTAGCTCTAATATTATTTAATTTCCTAAGGAAACAAAGCTTATGCAATTACCTTCACTACATGTGTGTTCTTTATCTGTGCTTACTTTATTTTGTCTGCCTCTCATAGCTTTTGACCCCATTGGCCAGTTTTAGCCAAATTTTTCAGATTTACAGAAATTAGAGTTCTCACAAGTTTTGTGAAAATAGGCAGTCAGGAGTTTGTGCAAACAGCCCAGAACTGTGTCAAAATATCTTCCCAGCAACTGACAATCATGCTGCCTGATGTTAACTCTCTCATGTCTGTGTTTGCTGCAGTTACACCTTGCAGTGGACGTAGCGTCAGAATGGAGGCAGGTTCAGAGACACAATGGTAAAAGTAGCACAATCTTTCCAAAAATCTGCTCCCTGGAGCAGCACGTGAGCTTAGTTACCTTTGGTATAAATTACAAGCAAGGCTGCTCTTTGCAGTGGAGTTACCCCAGATTTACACTGTCCTAACTGAGAATAAACACTGCCTTTACGTATGTTTAGTAACGTTTGGTGGCAAGAGTAAAGGGGGCAGTGCAGCAAATTGTTAGTTACAGGACTAACTGCATTGGTTCCCTTAGGAGTGCTCGAATAATGACTGCTCACGGAAAGGTGTGTGAACACACAAAGTGATGGAAACAGAAGGAGATTCTGTTCTGGCCTACATGCCAATCCAATCGTTAACACAGATTTTCTCACAAAAAAAGTTATTATTGGTACTGATGGAGTGTAAGAAAGAATTCAAGTCAATGTTCAACTCCCTGAATATTGCAGCACTGGCATCTACACATGATAAAATGATGCTTTTTATTTTTTACATTGGCAAAAGTTTTGTGGAGGTCTGTGAGACCATTGACCCTCCTCAATGCCATTTAAATCAGCAATTTTCAGACCGATACTGTGCTTTCTGTTCAGTCTGTACATTTCATCACAGTATTCATTCAGATCTGCTTCTTGCTTTGTGAGATTCTGAGGGAAGAAAATGGATGCAGCTTTCCTTATTAGCCACTCCTTTTCCTTGTTTCAGTGTCAGGCTTACCGTGAAGGAGACCATCAATTTGTTTTATCACATGCATCCCAAGACAGTTCTGTTTTTTTTTCTCCCTGGCTGTCTTGTGTCATCACAGAATTCATGGTCCTGATCTCTGAATGCTTCTTATGGACACGCGTGAATACTGCCTTTCTCTTCCCAATTGGTATGGCAGCTTCTGCTTCCCCATTACAGCGCTGGTGTCAGTATAAGTAAATATATATATTTAACCTTTGCAGAGGATGGAACTTCCACGTTTTTGAAGCACCTTTGAACCTGAACAGCCAACACTCATTATTTAACAGTGTGCTGAATTTCATCTATGGCTAACCTTTGACAATAATGTTTTTCTGTTTGTGAAGCTCTCTTTTCCATTCTCACTTCTTTTGTCCTTTTTCCTGCTTGTGCCTGTGGGTCTGTCTTAAGCCACTTAAGAGAAAGAAGTTACTCTTAAAGAAGGCAAATGTGGCATTAAAGCCATTTCCCCTTTCTACTTCAGACACCTTTCTTAGATACACCCACTGCAGAATGCTTTCTGTGTGATATGTTAGGAACAAAATCTCCATTACCCATGGTATATAACAACCCAGACAAACAGGAACACCCCTTATACAGGAGGCATATTAATTTCATAAGACCGTATTTATAGTGTTCGCTTCAATAAGCCTGTAAGCAGTAGTTTGAAGCAGAAGGGATTGCAAGGTGCTGATGTGATTGTTACCGTCATGTCTGATGCTGCCAGCAGGATCCTGGGAGCACAGAAGAGTGTCAGTAACCCACAGCCCACCTGTGGAGTAATTGACCATACAAACTTCTCTCTCTCTTCTTTAAGCACTTTCCAGTCATGCATCTATCTATAATAATTCTCCCATTTGCTTATTCACCTTTGTGTTTCCTATTGTCTTTCCAAAATCCCCCTTCAGCTTTTTATCTGTATCATTGCCAATGCCCACAATGTCTTTCTTCTCCATCTGCCTTTTCCTGCATCATTTTCTCTTCATAAAAATCCCTACTTGAATTGCTTTTCAGAGATGTTTGCTAGTGTTTAGAAGCAGGTGATGTTCTTTCTATTGACTTGGACAGAGGCTGGGGTGGGGCTGTGGAGAATGGTCTTTGGGAAAAGAGTCATGTTATGGATTAACTGCAGAACTGAGGATATGCGTGGGGATTATTTTGGACAAAAGATTTTGGGGTAGGAGGTTACTGAACTCTTCCACACAACTCCTAAATCTTTTGGTCAAACTACTGTTTTGAAACCAAAAATTGAAAAGTTTAATTTAAAAAATGACGAAGTGAAAGATTTAGGCTTTCCAATAAGTGCACTGCATTGAGTTGAGTGGAAGAAAATGATTCACTGAACATTATCAGAATCCACAAATAATGTTGGTCTTGTCTGGGACATCCAAGTTCTTTTTTTCCCTGTGCCATTCCTTCATGGCACTGGGCATGTTACTTAGCTTCCCACTGTTCACCTGTGAAATGATGCTAACAAGGCTTTTCTACCCATCTTTTAAAACTAATTATTATTTATGGCACTCACCGGTACTCCAAAGGAAAGTAGTTTAAAAAGCAAAGTATCTTTGTTACATTAATCCAGAGCACTAAACATTCACTTAATTTAATCTACACGCATTAAGGAAGGAAGAAATTATGTAGGGAAAAAATAGCTCCTGAAAAATATTGTCCATTTAGTCCAACATACTTTGTCCTACAGTAGCTAGCAAAGGGTGAGATACTTCACAGAAGCAAATTGCTGGAAAAAAGACAAAGTCATGGTGCTATCTATTAAAAATCTGTTTCCTCTTACCCAAGACATAAATCTCACTGTTGACCACGGCTGTGCTGAAGCGGTATTTGGAGTACTTCATTGGCGTGCGCTCTGTCCATTTGTCTTGGCCCGGGTCGTACTGAAACATTCTGTTACTTAATCGATCCGGCTCATCGTCAGGCAGATCCATCTGTATGAAATATGACAGCCATATAATAATACAACATTTGGAGCCCTCTGCACATGCCTGCATGCAGTTAATCACAGCAGACAGCTGAACAGATAAATAACATAAACACATCAATTATAGCTGCGAAGTGATGCACGCGCACTGCTGTTTAACAGCACCCATGACTTGTGGCTGGGATTGCACTGTAGAAGGCAAACGAATCAGAGTGCACTTATATTCTGTAGTAATAAAGCTGAGGATTTGTGTAATAACAATACATTTGTGGGCCCAGCTCTGGCAGAATGGACCTCTTTTACAAGGCTGCTGTGAAGTCCTAGTAACGATAAAGGGAAACCCTTGCTATAAGATATTTTTTCTCCCTGCTAAAGGTTGAATTTCTACTTCCCCCATTATTCAGACCATACCACGAGTCTCAGTGAGGTACTTAGCTGGCCTTGCTCAGGCCTGTTTAGATAGTTATATATATTTATATAACTTCTCTTCAAGTCATATGTACATTTATTTAGTCAGCCTAGCCAGAGTAATGTTGTTCAACTGCTGTGACTTCTCCTTCAATACTTTTAACGACAAGCTCCTAATGCCGTGCTGTATCTTTGCTGTCATAATATTCTTTTTATATTCATTCCTACTCATCTTGTTCTTCCTAATCTTCTTCCCCTTTCTCTCCCTCTCTAGTATAACGTGGGAAGCTCAGATTATATTTCCTGGGTACTGCACTTTGGATGCAAGCAACAGGCTGTGTGGGGAGGATTCTGAAATATTTCAGGATGAAAAGTTTCACATGGAGAGAAGAAGGAGAGAACTACTTTGCTTACTCAGGAAGTTGGTATATGCGTTCTTGTTTTGCTTGTTATTTTACTTTCCAAAAAGATCTTTACAGCACTGATATACTGGACAAGATAGTAGAAGGCAAACTAAAAGTTAGATAGATATATAACCCCTTGGTTACTCCACGCTAGTGCCCAAAAGCATGCTTTTTCTCCATAGTAGGTGTGAAATACTGATTTATTCACTGAGAGAGGGGTAAACTGTATTTTCAATACAGAGTAAGCACATACTTAAGAGTAGACACCATTTGACATGCTCTAAATTCACATCCTACCTCATTTTTGTGGTGCTGTGCACATGAACCACCTCAGAGCACAGAGTGTGCTCTTTATGTACAGAAAACGTAACATCCAGTGGCCCTTCTCTCTGCACCAAGAGACCAAAACCTTTCTCTCAGCCTTTACCTAATGCTCGCTCCCATTTTATGAGCCCCCAGCTACCCCGGCTTGATCCCTTGGGTTTCAGTGAGGACGGACCAGTGGCAAACCAAAGCAATGCTGCAGTGAGTCAAACGTTGCCTTCCCAAGCTGTCACTTTATGTCCTGTCTTGACTTTGTCTTGCTTTGTTCCAATTGCAAAGTCTGAGTGGGAAGGGAACATGCATTTATCTGCGTCCCGTAATGGGCACATGCGTTTACAGCACTCTATGAAGGCTGCGTCGTTAGCGTTCGTTAGGGGCTGACGGGACATTCAGTGCCGCTTGAGCACAAAGGCGGCTCCTCGCCCGGCAGGCTGGTGTGGCTTCACAGCGCAGCCGGGGCCGTCGCACATCCACCGTCACCCCGCCTGGCAGGTGGGTGCAAGGCACGTAGGATACCAGCGGGGTGAGCACCCTCCGCAATGTTGGTCTTCAAGCACTTCTTTTCAGAGCTTCCGCCAATTTGTTCTGTTACAAAGACGTTACAAAGCTATAGTTTCTAATTAATTAGTATTAGTCAGCTCATCCCCAGCCTATTCATGTATAAACTGCTATGTAGGCTGTTAGTATACGTGTACTGATCAGCAGGTATCAACTTCAGGCGTTTTCCAGGTGCCTGTGCTTTTTAAAACCACCTTGACTCAATATTTGTGGTTTGTGCAGCTAAACCACTTTTCCCCCTTACAATCTATTCTGGAGAACTATTAAGAAAGACAAAGCTGGCTATGTGACTTCCACATTTATCTTTGTTATATCTTCCAGTTCAAGTTGGGTTATTTTGTTTTGTTTTGTTTTGTTTTGTGGACAGATGGTTTCTACATTAAGTATGTTCTCATAATTTATTTCTTTAAATAGCAAGGTATTCTTGCTCAGCTGTTTTAGTATCAGAAATGCCTCTGATCTTTCTGTTGTGTCCTTTGGGGACTTCTGCACTCAAAATATCCAAAGAGGTGGAAATCCTGTTTGCTGAATACATCTCGCTTAAGTACTTCGAACAGCAATATATTTCAAGGAATCATAAACCAATGAGACATGATGACAGCCTGAAAATATGGTAGTTGGCAGTAATGATTACAGGTGCTCTACATCATTGTCAAGTAAATGTAGGGCTTCTTCTTGAATACCCAAAATTAAACTGCACTGAGCAGTAAATAAGAATAGGCTACACTCTTAAAAAAGATCTTTTCACACTGGGAGCAACTGGAGAGAGCAAACACTGTTTCTGACATCCATCTGCCTCATAGCACAATTCTATGCATTTCCTGTACTACTGAAAGTGGTATCTGTGGCCCTGTTGAAAATTCCCATTAAAACTTCACATGGCCAAGCAATGCAACTGAAACAAAACAATGGACTGATTACAGGAATCTGTTTTCCAGAGAAAGCTTCAACTTTTCATTTAAAATATAATAATAATAAAAAAAAACAAATAAATGAACTTTAGATAACCAAGAAAGTTTCCTGAAGAACTGAGGTGAACTTTAAATTTCAGATGTAAATCTGGCCCTGAAGTTTACCTGTGTACGTGCTTTTTGAAGATGGGGCTCAGATAAGGGTCTCTGCGTTATTTAAAGACCATTATTTCCTGATACCTAGTAAAATTAAGAGGACAGTATATAAGGAGAGGAAAGGCTGAAATTAATCCATTTTTCTCAGCCTGTAATGACAAAAGATACCAAATAAGTATCATCCTAGTTGTTTCAAATTTTTGCAAAAATAAGGTGTTTAACCCAGTAGCTTTTTAAAATGGAACTCACATTGACACAGGAGGTATGTTTTAAACTCTTGCTCACCATGCACATCTCCATGAAAGAACTGCCTTTCCTGAAGCTGTTATTTACAGTGAGGATGGCTTAACATGGGTATTATTCCCCTTTACCCTGTTTGGTTTTCCTACAAAAGATGTGAAAATAATGCAAGCAATTTTTTCTTCTCCTATGCAAAAAGCACCATAAAATTACACATCATACAAAGCAAACACAGTTCTGCTTGTTAATACATAAACAAAGAAATATAACCGGCACTTTTCTTAACCTGTGGTGTCCAGCCACCCAGCACGTACAGCTTATTCTTCACCGTCACCACCCCATGGCAGGCTAATGGTACCGGCAGAGGTGCTGTGCTTCTCCAGGTACCTTGCTCCATGGAATACTTCTCCACACAGTTTGTGACCAGGTATTGATTTTTCATTTTCATTTGCCCTCCAATTATGTAGAGATCATTACGGACAGTGCCCAATGCATAGAGTTCTCGGAGCTGAGCGCTGCACAGGCTGTGCCAAAACTGGTTTCCTCGCTGGTGGTACCTGTAGGGAAATCCAAAGCTGTAAGTGCCCTGGTTCACTGAGGTCCCATCAGCTTGTTTTCAAATGTTATTCCCTTCATCTTCAATGTTTATTCAGTGATATGAAGACAGGAGGAGCTTTCTCCTTCACAGAGAAGTTATACAGTTGAGCCCAATGTTTGCAAGATCAAGCATTTTTAGTATTAAGGATTCTAATTTTAAAAGGAGTCCCTTATTTCTGTATGTGCTGTTCAATCACCAATTCCACTAAAGTCAGTGAGAAGAGTGAGAGCTCAACACTGCTGGAAATAAGGTCACTTTGTCTGCCTCAACAGGGATTTACTTCCTTAAACTTAGATGCCTGTGTTTGAAAATGTTATTTTTTAATTTTGTCTTTAATCCAGAAAAGCTCTGGTTTTCTTTAAAATGGGCTCATCTGAAAAAGGCAAGAGTAAAATAGAATAAGCTTTAAATTGTCGATCATTGTCTTTTCATCTCTGAGCTCTCATCAACATGGTCTTTTTAGAGAGAATGTTATCTCTGTCATTGGACTCTTCAGGTCATTCGCTTGACTCATTTACCCCTGCTAATGACCTCAAAAAGAGAATCCAAGGAAAAAGTTGAGATTTGAGTTGGGAGAATACAAAATCCACATACATTGAAGTAGGATCTAATCAAGCTTATTTACACAGAGATGCCATTACAGTAATCTCTCCTTCTTTCAGGAGAAAAAGCATGGGGTCTTGGTTGTATATATATAATTCCTTGTACCATGAAGGTCAATTGTGACAAATTGATTAAAGTAGCTGAAATCTCTGGGAAAATTTTCAGGTAAAGAACGCTTTGTCTAATGGTCTTTTCTTGATCCCAGAAACTTTATTTGGATTCAAAATTTATAAATAATCAGGGATTTTCTGACAGAGGGTACACACCTATAAATTTCGATGTTCCTGTTTTTTTGTCTAGACATTTTGGCGGCGCTGGCCTCTCCTGCCACAATAATATCATTATTCTCAGTGACAACACCAGTGCACACACTTCCTAAACCCTCTCCGTATTTTGGAGAGGAAATAAAGTAAGTCTTTTGTGTTGCAGGCGCATAACAAAAACTGGCATCTGCGTAGCTCCCATGTCTTGACCTAATGCCAAGAGAATTGTTGCCGATGCAGAGCAAGAGATCAGTAGTCTCCATGCCATATCGCAGGCTGAGAGAAGGGTGGCTGACAAGCTTGATGGTTTTCAATGCTTCCTCAAACATATCATTGCACTCTGAATTGCACAGGATCATTGTGTTCCTTTTGCGGGCTTCCACAAGAAAGGAGGGGCTGACAAGGACCAGTCTCACTTGCTTCAGGAGCTCAATAAGGTGCTCTACACGTGATTTTCTGCTGTGATTCACCCATCTAATGACAAGGTCCAGAATGCTTTCTTCCCTGGAAACATTCAGATCGTCTGATTTTATGAGAGTCAACAGCTGCTGGACTTCAATCTCTAGTATTTCTTCCTGTAAGCTCACCTCAGCAAAGTGCTGATATAAGTATTTCTTTGCTTGATCACATAAATCTTCTGCCCCAATGTGGTTTGCAAAGTAGTAGATGCCCACACAGTTGGAAGCATCCATATGGTCCATCATGTACTTCTGACACATGCTGAAAACCTCTTCCATCTGCATGAAATATGCAGCCAGCGCAACAGTCTGCACATTCTGATTAGTGAGGTGCAAATCCGCACTGTACATGTAATTGAGTATTACGGACACGCTCTCTGCAGAGATGTCGTACAGTACCACCTCTCTTTGGGTGCATTCAGCCAAGCCACAGGTAAACATGGCTTTGAAATAAGGACTGAAGGCAGCCAGTACCACTTTATGGCAGGGGAATTTCTCACCTTCTGCAACTAGCACAACGTCAACAATTTCCGTTGATTCTTTCATTCTCTTTACTTGTTCCAATAAAGTCAAGCTATGGTGCTGCTTTCTTTTCTCCTCAGTCTTATGATCCATGGTTGATCTCAAAACTCTCTCTTTTTATGTCTCCTTGGAATTCAAGGTCTTCATCAGGAATGTTTCTGGAGTTAGAGGAATAACATTGTTCAATAAGAACAAATTCTTGTGCAAATGAATATTGCTGTTCATATCTAAAGATAAGTCATTCTATAGCGTGTGACATAAATCAGTAATACACAAAGAGTATGTAAAATTATGGTAAGAATTCATGCTCAAGGTCTCCGGGACAAAAAAAAAAAATCAACACTCCAAATGATCTTTAATATTTAATACCCCCTCCCCCCCAAGTTTTGTGATTATTCAAGGCAAATTCCAGGCTTCCCTTCAAAACAGTCTTTTCCAGCTGCCTTCTCCCTCTTTTCCATGATCCTGATCCAGAGTTTAATAAAATCAAGGGAGAAGTTTCCACTGACTTTAACAAACTCTAGGTCAGACCATTAGTCCCTCGGATATTCGAGTTTTGTCTCTCACATGCACCTAAAGGAAATTAGCCCACTGCTTAGATGCCGAAAGTACCTCATATTTTCAACATCCCCCTTAGGTTCAACAGTAGAATGGAGCAGTGCCTTCTCAGTGTTCGTAGCTCCTCTCAAAGCAGGAGTTTTGCCTGAACAGAGACTTTAAGAAAGGCTTTTACAAGGCTAAGGAATTAGAACATTAGACTTGCTTCCCTCATTACTTTTTAGTGATCTACACCTCTGTGAAGTGGGTGGGAAATAAAGCCGCTAGTGCAACCCAGTTCACTGGCATTTTACAGGGGCAGAATGGTTTTGATTCTAATGCCCTGTACTGATATCCTTGCAAAGCTAGTTAGGAAGCTGGCACCTCTTTCCCATAGAAATGGAGTTGTCTCTGCCTCATCGCTCCCCACTTTACTGGTAGCTTCCTCCCAGGCTTGAAGATGAGAGAGAGACTTGGTGAAGAAAGGTGTTATGGGCAGACAGCTTCCACCCTTGAAATATGGTTGCATAATTGGCAGGAAGCTATTCAGTCTGAATGACCGGCCAGGTTCTTTACTTTTTCACCCCAAGGTGTAGGCCAATGGTTTCTACAAAGCTGCTACTGGTTTGCTTTGGTATAAATAAAGGATCAGTAAATAGGGACCAGCTTTCCAGCTGTCCTCCTGCCTTTCAGCAGGATGCTGAAGTGCTGCACGTTCAATGAGTTTTGGTTTCACTTACTGTAACCTCAAATGGGATTTTAATTGAATTGTAATTATTTACATACTCCCTCTATTTTTATTTACTGGGGAAAACAGAAGGAAGTTCATGGTCCCATTTCTGCGGGGGATTTGGGGCCCTTTAGTGAACCTCATGAGCTTTCAGATTAGCGAGCTGCAGAATGTGAGGTACATCTGTCGAAGGGAGAATAGTGTTTACCCACCGCTTGAGGGATATCAGTCCTTAGCAGTTTTTGTCTCTAATGTGGTAACGAGACAGTTCTGTTGCATTAAGGATTCGTGTCATGAATCACTGATGCACAGACAAGTCCTAAAGCCATGGTGTAACCATGTATGAAACACATTTGTAACATGGTATGAATCGCTTAACGGGACTACTCAAATGAGTAACATTCCTCACCAGCTTAAATATTTGCAGGATCAGGATCTCGTACAACAGATTGAACAGGCTTTCTCAGATCCTGAAAGCACAAGCAGTAAGTAGTCTTAGTTTCATTACAGAAATATGCATCAACATTAAAAAAAAAAAAATTCTTTGAAGTCCACCTCTCAAACAGTCCAGATTACTCTACAGATCTAAATAGGTTGATTTTTTTTAAATATTATACTTATTTCCCAGGTGAAAAGGAAATCCGCAGCTATGTTATCAATCTCAGACTTACTCTTCTGGCTGTTCAGTTGGTTTTGGAAGTAGTCATCCTGTTTTAGCAAATTAAATAGATTCCTCACACTGAGTGCTAAATTAAAAGCCAGGCATGCTTGAAGACTAGCATTTCCTTGATTTTATCAATTCTTGCCATATTTCAAATTTGGAACTAGAAGCAACATATCTGAGAAATGAATCTGGGTTATTAACAGATTTAAAAAATGGATTTGGAAGACAATATATTAACTTTATAGTCTGAGCGTGGGCCAAGCTCTGAGCTCTTGTTTTAGTACTTTTTAAAATCGATCAAAGACAATAAGTTTAGTACAAAAATTAAGTGATGGCATTTCCAAAATGTAAAATGCTTTTTTTTTTTCTTTTGTCCTGGCTACACTGAAATTAAATACTGTATTTGAGAAACCTTAGGTCTTAATCCTGTATTGACTGTCTATGGAGCAGTCTTTACAGTCAATAGAAGCCTTTTTTGAAACAGATACTGCTCTATTTTTAATCCTTTGTGCTAATTAGATAACCAATTTGATGTTTTCCCCTCTTGCTATTTTATTACTTTGTAATGTTTGATTTTCACTGTATTTTGATAAACACCATATCTCAAAGATCACGTGTTATGAGCACACATATCTCGAGCAGATGAGCCGTAGTGTCTTTAACCAGGCTATTCATTCGACAACTTGATGAAAGTGTTAACTACAAACAAGACTCCAATCATATTTAACAATCTGAACTAACCAAGCTTTTTCCTCCAAACTGATCAACTTCTCTCCTTTCTCTTTTGTGATGCCATAACTTCACACATCCTCCAGCTTCTCTGTAATGGACAAAATGTGCATTTCTAATGTGCAGAACAAGTGAGATGATTAATCATCACCATCTTTTCCAGACTTTTATACATATCAGGAAGAAGCAGTGTGTAGGATTGAGTTATAATTTCACTTCCTTTGCTGGTCACCTTTAAATTCTCTTTCACCATTAATTTAGCTTTCTTAAAAGCAACACTGTCTTTGATTACGCGGTTCAGCAGATTTGCAAATTTTATGTGTTCATTTAACAGCGATTTGGATATCTGGCAGAACATGCTTACAGCCATTTTCTCCTCTCTTTCTCCGGTAAAACACCAGCAATAGGAATCTTAAAGCAGAACACAGCTCATACCATTCGTGTACTACTTCAGGCACAAGTTATGTGATGGAGAAAGCCTACACCCCTCGTCCAGGTGATGGAGGGCATTGCACCCCGCGCGGGGTGCTCTCCTCTGCCACCCACGAGGCTGCTGGAGGGAGCAGAGCACCGAGCATCCTCCCCTTGCAGCCTGCGCATGGAGGCTGGTGTGGCCTCCCCTTTCCTGGGGCTGGTCCCTGCCCAGCCACCGCCTCCTGCCTGGGCTGAGCCCTGCAAGGAGTCTCCAGCCTGCATGGGAGTCTCATTTCTCCATCCTACAGCTGAGGAAATGGGAGCTAAAAGGTTAAAAAGAAACTGGGATTAAAACCCAGGGGTGAAATCCTTTCATTAACCAGAATTTCATTCCCCTGCATTAGCTGCAAACTTGTCACTCCCTTCCTGGCTTTTAGCAGTGTTTAGGTGAGGTCATTGAAAAGATATTAATATTCTCCCGTATATCACTGGAAAGACTATTAAAGAGTAATAATGAAACGGTGCTGCTTTGCTTTCCCCTCTGGGTTACAGAGGAAAAAGATGGTACATTGATATTAAAAGAAAGGATAAATGTGATACAAATATAATTTGCAGTGAGACACTATACTGAGATTGTGCCAGAGGCTGGGCTGTCACTGTAAAAACCCCAGTGCAAGGCTCAAATCCTCTGTAATGTCACCAGGAGCTAAAATCAGAGTTACTGCCTTATTCAGAGTTTTTGGGTATTTCTTATGTTGTGAAAAATGGATTCAGGTGCAAATCTTCGTTTGATGTTACTTTACTTCAGAGCCATGCTGTTAATTTTCCTCCACTTCTGGCTGCTACTTTTATTTTCATGTTAGCTGTTCTGTTAGTCTAATTTCACTTTTTTTTTTACCTTTGTGTCATGAACCTTATAAAGAGTCCTATATAATTTTATGCAGGATCTACAGCATACGTTTTGTAAGGCAGTAGGGTGCCGCATGAGCAGTTTGAAACATAAATAAGTACACTGCTGTGAGCTCAGCTCTACAGCTTTTATGAGGCTATCAAACTATAAATAAATGCTGTCCTCAATTCTCAGTTACACTGTAGCCTCTTTGAACTGCCCCAGTGCAAAGGGACTGTAAACCAGATGGAAGCGTCTCATCAGGAATTTCCCTTAACCTCTGACAAAAAAGACTACCTTGTAATTAGAGACATTATTTTGTCTGCTTTTTGGTCTGGGACATAGATTTTCCTTGCCTCTCCCTGTGTCCCCAGGAATCTGCTCGTCCCTGCGCCGTGGCGGGAGGGTGGGAGCTGCGGGACCTGGCCCAGAAGAGGTCACAGCGCCCGGCATGGGGCACTCCCGCCTCCTCCTCTTCTTCCTTGCCTTTTTTCATTATTTTCTGCTTTAATGAGGCTGCCCTGTCTTCAGCCTGCCTCCCTTCAGGTGCTGAGCGGATCAGAGTTCAGTCACATCAGAGAACCGGTGCCTCTGCCTATGAATTATTTGTGCTTCCTTTGTTATCAGTAAGCCGGGAAGCAAATCTGCTAATTGTGTGCGTTATGACATTTGGCTGACAGCCACAGCCAGGCAGAAATCAACACCCAGATGATAATCATGTTATAATCTGGGTGTTTAATTGTGAAGGCTGTGCTGGCATTTAACATCAAAATTTTAAGCCGTGCAAAAGACCCCCCAGTACTCAGGAAGAGCAGATAATAATGCTAATCTTGATATAAGGGAAACATATTAAAAAAAAAAGCTATAGAAAGGAAACTTCCGGGGAATTATAGACCAACTTGCCTATTCTGATGCCTGGAAAGATGCCAGAAGAAATTGAATTATTAGAATATCGAGGGCAATAAGGTGATAAAAGCAGCTATAGCACCTGTTTATCAAGAACAAATTGTGTCAATCCAATCTCATTTTCTTCATTTTTTTTCAGGGCTAATAGGGGATTAATTAGATACTTTGTCTTGGGTGAAGTTACTGATACGATCCTACATGATATGAGTAGAAATAGAGTGTGATTAAATCAGCTGACTAAACCAATGCAAGTTAGATGTCCAACTGGCTGAAAAAGCGCATTCAAATAATAGTACTCAGTGGTCAAACTGGGAAACACTGCTGGTCTGTAGTGAGAGAGCTGTGCTGAAAATGTCACTCAGTTTCAGGGAACGCTTACTTCTTGCATTGACTTATGTATTATTTCTTCAATGGTTTTCATCCATTCTGGCCACATAAAATATAGAAACTTGTGGAAGAGCATTTAAGTGGGAGAACATCCAATCCTTTTTATAGAATTTATGTCTGTGTGGTTTGAGGGGGTATACAGGTAAGTGTCTCTAAGAAATGGCTCCCTGTGACAATTAGACATTTAATGTTTGGATGCATCTCATACATCACCATAAACACCAGCAGTCAGGATACCTTTTCTGAAGTTTTCAATATTCTACTAGTAGTTAATTGCTTAGAGATTTAGGATTTTCAGGTTTTCAAAGGCATCTAAGGAAGTTAAAATCCAAGTCCTGTTTAAGCTCACTGTGTAATTTCAGAAGTGAATGGTCTTCATCACTTTTAATGGTAGAACTTCAGCCCCAACTTGCTTTAAAAGCTTTGCCAGATGATGTGGTCTCCTTCCCACTGAAGTCAGAAAAAGAACTCTCCTTGCTCAGCCCTGTCGATGTCCCAGGATCAGCCCTGCAGCAGGTGTGTTTCAGGTGATCTGAACTGATTTATTGCTGGAAGGGACAGAGGAATTGTAAGGTTTTGAAACTGTGAACACTGCAGATCAGATTCTGCCATTGGCCTATAGGAGATAAAGTATGGCAGTACTTCTGAGAGATATTTTAACTATTTCTCTCCTCCAAACACTGTGGCACTTAATTTATTTTCACATGCCGTCTGATACCGAGGAGCCTGAGCCAAGGCCATCTGAAGTCGTATGGTAGCCAAGCACAGGCCAGCTCCTGCTGAAGAACTTGCTGCTGGGCATGCCCACAAGAGCTTTCCTAGTGGGTTACAGTGTGCAAGTGCTGTAAAGGGGAGCTCTCGGTGCAGAAAGGCTGCTGACTTAAGAGAAGGAAAGGTGGGCAGTTGTGCAAGTGTTGCTTTCCCGCGGGTACATCCCTGCGCCCTGTAGTCATCCCACTGTCAGCAGACTGGAAGTCATCTCCATTCAGATTGCCACATCTGACACAACCTGTCCTTTCTTCAGTAGCTTATGTCTTCTTCTTCATTTTGTTGCTCTTCATTCAAAATAAAAATAAAATGGGACTTAAGTCTCACTGCGCTAGGAGAAGCTAGGCACCTAGCAATGAGATTTTAGGCAACCTGCAAAGCTTCTGAAACTGTGTTTGGGAGTACATTTGACCATCGGAGACCTGAAGATGCTTTGATCAGCTTTCACTGTGCTTGGGTAGTTTATGATTCTGGAAAGATTTGACAGTTTGAGCTCTGTTTACTGCCAAGACAGAGGCCTAGATGGGGGATTGGATTAATATTGATCCTATCTCAGCAAATGCTAAGCATGTTTTTCCTTTAAACTGCTATAGATTCATAAAAAAAAAAAATCAAAGAAGCTGGAAATGAAAGAACCTGTAGCCATCTTTTCAAATATGTTTTCACCTGACCTTAATCTTCACCTGATTCAAAGCTCAGGAAGTCAGTCAAAAGAATCCCACGATGTAAATAGAAAATGGACGTGGCTCTGTTCACAAACAACTCCCTCTAAACAAACCCCAGTCTGAGCCAATTATGTGCATTAATTGCACAAGAAGAATAAAAGCTAAATACGTACATACAGAGCCATCTCTTTTACAGTTCATATGTGCAGATCATTTTCTTACACATCAAAACTAATTGAAATGGCAAAGTGCTCATTCACAGAAGGAGGATGCACAGGTTTTTTACATATCCAATGATAGAAGCCAGCAGAAGGAAAATGTATTTCTAAAATGTATTTCATTAGCTCTTTCATCAGCCCGGCAAAGGTCTTAGAAGTTTCTCATTTTGATATTTTCTAAGCATACTGGAGAGTATAGGAAAGGCTTACTTTCTGGAACAATTACATCATACTGTGCTTTGATAAATTGCACTGTACCACAATTAAAAGGAACAATTTAACAGTTTGGTGCAGACCAAACTATTTGCATTTTTACAGCAGAAAAATTGTGAACTGTAATTGCCAATATTTACATAAAACTCTTAAGTATGTACCCATTTGGTAAGCAAATACTATGTGAAACCTTAGTATCCCTGTCACTAAGCAGTGAAATTAAAATAAATTGCATGTTTTAAACCCTTCGAACTTGACATCAGCACTCCTTTAGTTACTGTTCAAATCCAGCCTTCACCATAAATTTCTCTAGTTTCAATTTCAATCACTACCAAGCAAGTATCTGGGTATGTCCCTACGCAATGAAAATTCACAGCAAACTCATGGCAAGAGCCCAGCAGCACACCCAAAATGGCCCCTGCACTCACACAGAAGTGATACGTACTAAATCTGCAGTCCCCACTGAAACCTCACATGAAACTTTTTCAGCTTCTTGATGATAAGGAACTGTCCCAGGCACAGATGGATACCTTGATGGGAAAAGCAGGGGTTTCTCCAAACTTCCTGCTGGAAGCAAGTGCAGATGCCTGCAGTCTTGTGGGGACACAGAGCACCCCAAGCACAGAGCTCAGACACCGGAATTCCTGCATCCGATTTCCACACTGCTGGCAAACCCCTTCTAGCTGCAAGCACACCCCACATTTGACATTGGCTGGGGGCTCCCATCCTAACTTTCTTTGTATTTAATCTCTTGCATCTCCTTTTTGAACTGGGTGGAAGGTGCTGTAAAACACTGAGAGGGCTTTAATTTTGACACCAACAGACAGTAAGCCATGAGTCCTACCTCCTCCCCACCGTGTAGCTGCCTGCAGCAGACCCTGCGCAGGTCTACACAGGCCCCCTCTCTGGCATCCTTAAGGGTCCCCCAGGACATACATCCAGCCACCCCTGCCCACAAACTGCCTGTGCACCCCGCAGCCCGAAGCAGCCTGGCCCTGGCATTCCTATGGTGCCCGACCGGCTCAGCGCTGAGCTCCCTTCTCCATCCTGCTCCGAGCCAGGGAGAGATTTAACATGTACCTTTCTGACGCCGGGAGCAGCAGGTGTCTGTGAGGCTGCGTGGGCGAGACAGGGCTCGAAGGGGAGGGAAGCAGAAATCTCACGTAGCAGCAGAGCTGCTGGTGCACGGCGAGGTGCTGGGGCTATGAATAGACCGCGCTGGGCTCCTGGCTGGGACACGGAGCTGCTCGAATGTCATGCGCAGGGGCACGTTAGGACTCAGCCGGCTGGCACTGATGCTGCTCTCCTTCCCTTCCCCTGTGCTGGCTGGCTTGTCGCCGGCCGGATTCGGCTCTACCAGATGGCCAGGTCCCTGCGCAGTGGCACAGCTCCCGCACTGCCACGGTGGCAGAGGGTGACGGCGAAGACAAGGTGGTGGATGAGGTTCTGCACCATCCTCCCCATCTTCCCTGGGGGAAAACAGACAGAGCGGGGCTTTGCTGTTACTGAGAGAGGGTAGGATTCCCAAACCTGAGAATGGATTTATTTGGATCTAGGTGATTTTTAATCCATAATATTGAAAGCGTAAACTTCCCCTGCAGATATACATGGGATTCATCTGTCAGCGATTTGGCTCTTCGTACACTTAGCACAGGCTGAGAAAAGAAATCTCTCCCTTTGCGGTGCTGAGGCCGCAGACACGTAGGCTCCTGCAGGCCTGACGGCCCCGCTCCATTTCTTTCTTCTCGTGGTCCTCCTTGCTGCTGCGTACTGTCCCCAGCCCCGAGCTGGGCACACCGCTGTGTTGCAGCTGATTGTGGTGCTGGGAGCAGCGCCAGAGTAGGCAAAGGCCATGCTGACTCCCATTCCCTGCTGAATTTTGGGTCCCAGCCGGGAGGAGATGCCATTGCTAGTTCACCCCGTTCGAGCCGCACTCAAAACCAAGACTGCTGTCTCTACAGCTGGGATTTTCCCCAAACTTTCTTCTGCTCTTCTGCTCACTAAGAGCTGAAATTGTTTCTAAAATGACACTTTTCAAGGGAAATAAGCATTTCTTTCTTAAAGGCAGACTGGTTTTAGAGAAAGGATTCCTGACTGCGTAAGTGTTATCTGCATATTTCTAATCAGACGTAAGGCCTGAGCATCTTCTTTATGCTGATGTAAATCAGAAACAGATCCACCAAATTGGCCCAGAATAAAGGGGCTGCACTGATTTACATCAGCTGCAGATCTGTTCCGATAGTGTTGTACTCCATGAATTAAAGGGGAATTGAGAGGGCCATAATAAACCGTTTATATCTCCATATGTTTAAGCAAAGATGGAAAAAAGATTAAGCTAAAATTAGGGTTATAAAAGTGATTGATGTTGAGCCTATACTTTCAGTTGAGAAATACATTAAGGGGTTTTCAGAATGTTCTTTTTTAAATGGCATTAATTTATTTATTTGCTGAACTAATTGGTTGATTGATCGTAATAGCTTCTGAGAAAATTGAAAATGAAATGTATTTCCTTATCTAGATTTTCAGTCTGATGGTTTTATTACAGGGTTTTTTCAAAAGCGGTGAAGGGGAGTGTTCAGGAATGTTCAATTGTTAATAGCAATTAGTTGGTTTTAGGGGGAAAATTAAGATGTACATCATTTTAAAAAGCGTGTTTCATATAATTTGTGAACAAAACAAGGGAAAAAATCAAAGTGATTAAAGTTTACCCATGTCAGAAAATTCAATAGACCAGATTACAGAGATACACATTGCCTAAACTCCCAGATTGTTCTTATTAAAAGTTCAGCTTTGTCTTAGAAATAAAAACACCCAAAATGATAATATAGTTTTCACAGAAGCCAGGATGGAACAGTGAACTGATGAAATGCCGCAGCTATGATAAAAATGAACCATATCTCCTAAATTGCCTTGTTCTCCTGTTACGTGGAACAATTTATAGCACCATGATGGTTAATATGGAGCGTATACGTAACACATTTTATTTGTATGAAGCCACTCTGCTACCATAATAATAACCACGTTTCCTTTATGGGTACATTTCTTCCGCTAATTCATGTAGTGAACCTGTTTCACAGAAATACTACCACTTTTAAGACAAATTCCTTTTTATTGCTCACAAAACTCTGAACATTCCTCTTGCACTTCCCTGAATTAATGGGGAGCCCCAAGCCAGCCTGGGACCTTCTGTTGCCAGCAGCTCTTTCTGATTACACAAGTGGAGTAATGCAGCAGTGAATCAGGCTTGGGCTAGGTCTGATGGAATTAAAAGCTCTCTCTAATGTAAGCCAACCCTGTTTCCACCTTCTTCATGTAATTAAGTCACAATCCTTTTATTCTAATTTCATTATCTGTTGTCATGGTGATTTTAATTACAAAAATGAAATGAATGGCTGAGAAGTGGGCGAAGACAAAAGTTTTGCTGAACTAATTAATGGCAAATGGAAAAATATCTGTGGAAATACAACAAACGCATGATCTTTTGACAGCAAATTTTAAAACAATGATAAGAAGCAGATGGAAGAGACATTTGATGTGAATGCATCAGTGTTTTGGAAATATATGTTGAACTTAATGTCTTAGAACAAGTTTTGTGTGGCACCAGCCATACAGGACCTTCTGGTGCTGCATGAACAAAGAAATTCCCTCCCTGAATCTCAACATCTTGTAATTAACCTACTGGAAAAATACCGCCTTGCTAGGCAAAAGTCCTGCCGGTTTCCAAGAGTGTGCTTTTCCAAGTAAAGATTTTGGGAACAGATACCTGACCTTTACAGTTCATCCAAAAGAAGTAAACTTGTTTTGACGGGTGATTATGTGGTGCGCATGCGAATTGTGTGTAGGTGAGACTGCATCATGGCTTGCAGCGTGTGGGCGCACAAGACACAGTCAGTTGTAGCTGAGCTTTAGAAGAGATCTGCATCAGCTTGGTTAAACTCAGGGCACGGTTTTCCTTTTGCTGCCACTGAAGCACTGCAACTCATGCGCGGAGCTGAACTTCTCTCTTCTGTCACTCTCGTCATGGTTTTGCAATTTTGCTCTGGCTCTGCTGACAAATGCACAGTTTTGTACAAATGCTTCATTAACTGGTGGCACAAAACCGTGGCTCGCATGTAGCTCCATGCCCACGTGTGGCTCCCTGCTGTGGCCACTTCTTCTCAGCCCCAGGGCTCTCAGCCCAGCGCTTGTGTCGGGCACGTGGGCATGAGGCTGGGGAGGGTTAGTGCTGAAGCAAAAGGGAAAAAAGTCGGCATTGAGCCAGCATACACCCTGGCAAGGCTGCAAGAAGGTCTGTATCGCTCCAACGTTTTTATTTGTTCCTGCAATTGGTTGAGAATGGCCAAATATTTCCTTGTTTCTAGGACTTAATCCTCCCCTTTCTGGCGCAGAGCATATTTTCTTTTCCTGGAGCATGAGACAGCCTCTGATTCGGGGACTAGTATCTTGCATTGGCTTTACTTTCAGCATGCGAGTAATCCTGTGGTGTCAGCTGATCCACTTAGCGCCAGCCGTGTGCTGAGTGCCTGCAGGCTGGCCGCAGCAGTGCTGGCGATGGCACCTTGGTGACACAGCTGCTCCCTCCTGCTGGCAGGCAGGGAGGGCTTCGGCGTCCTCCTGGCTGGCTGAGGAGCTGGGGTGCACTCAGGCCCTGATCATGGTGTTGAAACTCCTTACCCTAGGTGCTCTACAAGTTATTGTGTGTGTCTTCTGTTAGAACTAGTTACAATATTTTGGTCATCATATCCATATACACAGTGCCAGTTTGCATACATGCATATAGAAAGAAAACAGAAACAGAGAGACTTACTTGACCAGAGAATCCAGTTTAATCCTATTAGCTCTTATTTCAGTCTGAACACAACATTGATTTTTTTTCCTGAGGATGAGTGCTGAACTTTAGAGCAGAGCAAGGGCAATCCAGACTCGCCTGTGTCCATCGGTCCAGGGAGCAGCACCCCTGCAGTCCCCCTGAACTGAAATCTCTTCCTGGCTCTGTCAACCTGAATCCCAGGTTGCCTCACAGATAATGTGGCATGCCAGCCACCCGCTGCTTTCTCATTTAAATAGATGAGAAAGTTGAGGCTAAATTAACACTCCAGTGGAGGTAATAAGGGCCGACTCAGCAGCTGCCGTGATGTATGCAAATTGCAGTTTCACACATTAGGAGCTAGATGTTGTTTAATTTGTAGGTCTCTCTGTCTTCTAAATGAAAGAGTCTTCGTCAAATTCAGGCAATCTTAATAAAATAAAAGGCCAAAGAAAGCTCCCAAAGTCAACTGCTCACCAGTGCTCCTGCACCTACAGATTTTCTTCTGGGATTTCCCTCCTGATCCCCTGGCAAGCAGTTATTACTGAGTTACTCTGCATTGCCTGATGCCTTTAGGCAAATATCTGCTGATTTTCAGTGAACACACAGCCTGATTGAGGAGGCACCGCCAACCCTTTGGTATAAACAGAAACCTTTTTTTTTTTTTCTTCAGCAGTGCCACAATCCAGAAGCTTAACATCCACCAGATTTCTTTCTTTGGAAATGAAACTAGCAGTGCAAAGGAAAACCCATGATAGCAGCCAGTTAATCAGACAGAAGGAATGGGCTGATAGGAGAGAATTTGTTCTCCTTTTAGATTTGTAGAGATAGGAATGGAGATGCAAAGACGCATGTAACTGGATGGGGGTTGTGGAAATGCTGTCCTGTACATTAGTTTTTGAGCTTTTAATGTCTCTAAGAAAATTACAGATATAACTGTCAAAAGGGTCAAAAAGAAGATTTCTAAATGGAGACCAAAACTGAAACTCAGGAAGGGAGATGCATACCCAGAATAGCAGAACTTGAGGCCTTTATGGCCACACAGAGCAGAAAAAAACGTAATGTTCCTCAGGTTTACGTGCTCTGTAAGAAGAAACAAAATACTAAAAACATTGTAAATCAGAATTTAGCTGGCTCAGAAATGCCGCAACCACAGGATATATGGCTGAAAAATGCTCCCAACTCACCAGATCATTCCCAGGTTTCGTTCAGGAATGCAGAGGTTTCATTCTAAAATAAATCCCATTCAGATGATTTAGGGTTTGCCTGTCTTTTTTGTTCTCCTGACCTACACAGTCAATCCTCCAGAACTATTTCCACAGGGCTTTGAATTCCTTTGGAGGAGATGCTGTTTCTTCCGTCTGATCACCAATTCCTCCGTGCTCCCCACCCCTGCTCCTGGATGCCACCTTCGTAGCCTTTGCTTATCCCTTTCATAACCTCGGTGACCCCCAGCATGCCCTTAGCAAAGAAATAACAGGAACTTGCCCTGTACGGTCATTATTTGGCTGCTTGTGTTGAAACAAACTGTCACATGCAAATGCAAGTGAAAAAGCCACAGTGAACATGTGGGCAAGAAACACTCAGGCTGGAACCAGAGCTCAGGGTCTGAGGGTGCTTCCCGGCTCCCGACATCTCTGCGCACCCGGGCCAGAGGGGAGCAGGGCACACACCTCCAACCATCGCCCTTACGCCAGCTCCAGGAAGGAAACCAGAGTGTGCAGAGGGGAAAAGAGCTGCAGCCTGCCCTGGTCTGAGCTCTCGGGGATGGGAATTGAGGGAGAAGTTCCAAAGAGCCTTCATCCTGCTGTCCAGATGTAGTCCTAGCAGAGATGGGTGGTTTATTGCTCAGTTCACCAAGGAAGACCATAGCTCTCACTGCTGTGACTTTGTCACTTGGTACAAGCCCCTGCAAATCTCTTGGCCTTTGTCTCCCATTGCTGAACCAAGATGATGATGAAGCTTTCCTACCAGCTGGAGAGATTAATTCACTGAGCTGCAGGTCCCGTGGGCCAATTGTGCAGATTAAGACATGTATCCAGGTTTGTGTATTCCAATAAATTCTGCATGTGCTGCAGCCCCATACCTAATGCACAATTATGCCACCAAAAATGCATGAAAAACCCTTTCTTAAGCAGCAGTTGTGGCAAATGAATTACCAAAATATGAAGCAAAGTATGCATCACTTTTCTAACGTACAGAGGCAATAACTGAGACACAAGGACTTCTCCTATCCTGGGCGTGAGGTGTTTGTCTCTAAAGTGGCCCAAAGACAATGCTGCTTCTCAGATGTCCAGTCTTGAGCATCCAGCTGGAGGTGGCTCCCCTCTCCCACTCCCCTGCTGCCACAGCTGTGACGAGCATTTGTAGCACAGCACTGGTGCTCTGACCCACATGATGAAAGTACGTGCCAGAGGCAGACAGCCTGAAGTGCCCACCCATCCACAGGTGTTGAGGTGATGGGGAGACAGATGGCCACAGGGGGAGCAGGAAGGACGGACCACCTAGCAGGGCCTTGTCCTCAGTAAGTGGCACACATCCTGGCTCAGGCCAGGCACCGTACCAGTCACCAGACTGCAGCCTTTTGAGTTCACCTGTGAGGGATCTCGTGAATTAGGAGGCAAGAACTTGGAAAGATCTGCAATACTGTCACCTCTTTAATTACCCTTCTGCAGTTGCCCACAAACATGCAGCTTATTTTGCTCAAACCTTGCTACTGAACACAGTGGTTTATTCTAGAGCGGCAGTACATCATAGAAAATTAACAGGAATTAAGATCTTTCAAAAAAGTGAAATTTCTTCTACTTCTGTCCACAAAAAATCATGAAGAAATGTAGCATCTTCCAAGTTACACCCCATGTGGCCCTCTTCCAAACCTCTTTCCATATGTTCCTGAGTGTCGAAAGCCCAAATGTTCCATATCTTGCTGCCAAATTCTCTGGCTTGTTCCCAACAGCTCTTACAATACAGTTGGGTATTGTCTAGTTAGAAAAAAATTACCTCAGATTGATAATTAAAAATATGTTTGATCATCATATAGATATGAATGGCCAAGGGGTGCTGTGCTGAATGAATCATTGATGCTGACAGATTTCGAAGCAGCAGAAGGATATACTTCCAATCTCAAAGAAGTTGCCTGGAAATCCCAGTTTGTTACAGAACGTATTGCTGAAGAACTTTGAAACTGGGGGCAGAAATGGAAACAGATAAGCCATAGCAGAGACCTGGCTGCAGAGGGAGGTCTTGGTCTCAGGCAGATATCACTGGCTTGGTTTCACCCATCTCCTTTCAGACTGACCCCCACAACACCAAAGGCTGGAAGTTTATCCTGGTTTTAAACTGAAACGTAGATGCTGCTGTGACCCCATGACTGCAGGAGCTCGGGTGCTGGGCACAGGTCTCAGGATGGGACCGAGGACACGTGCATTGCCCAGCATATCTCATACAGAAGTCACAGCACAAGTGTGGCTCAAATGCTAAATGTCGCAGCTTTCCCTCTGCTGTCCTCTTCCTCAAAACATTCCAAGGTCTGGGAATGATGGAGTTTCATGCAGGTATCTGCATGCAGGAGCCGAGTGCTTCCTCTTCTGCCTGAAAGGGTAGCATCTCCAAACCTTAGATTTCCATAAAAAGAAGAAGTTGCTGTAACTCCAGAGAAAATTCAGTAATGTACTAGGAGAAGTCAACAGGTAAAAATGGTCAACACAGATGCTGGTGTCAAAGCAGACTGCTGAGAACTGGAAGATTGCTGTAGTACAGGAGTTCAGGCAGCCCTGCTGATAGGTCTGCAAAGGGGATCTGTGCTGACATTACCAGCCCGCAACAACTGCAGGTGCTCGTGACTCCAAAGCACAAACAAAACCACAGATACCTTTGCTAAAAGAGAATCAAAGTCTGTAGCCAAGCTGTAGCAGATATCTTGTGTTGGGGGAAGCAGGCTGAGGGCTGGGGGTATGAACAATTAAATGCGGTAATTTTGGATGTTATTACCGGCACATGCTGTTAATTTACAGTAAGATCAAATAGGAAGGCTGTTAAAGGCTTTGAGGAGTGAAGATGTCCATCTCTAAAGCACACAAGGCTCTGGTAACAACCTTTTGCTGTCTTGAGATACAGTATTGTCATCTTAGGTATGAAATACTTCAGCTGCTTATGGATGCCCTATCTTCTTTTTTTACTGTAATGCTTCTCATTTGACTTCCCATTTCCCAAAGTGTGCTTCTGGGTTAATGGCTGTATGCATCAGTTCAGCCTAGGAGGAAAGCCAGTGAGTGTGTTTTCCTGTGCTAGGAGCTACAAAGTAAATTGTAGCAGATACTGTAAAAATCAAATAACTGAGGGAGAACAATTATGAACCAGAGGCAAACAGTAGTGAACGTAGTGTTTACTGCAGAATAAGTTACATGTGATTTCGTGGTACCAGATTGCAACACTGGGCACAACAGGGCCTTATTTTTGTTGGCTGCTTGGTGCTACCACAGTGTATGTACACGAGAATAGTGCCAGGAGTGAGCCGTGTGCTTGGTGGAAGGTTTTCGTAAGACCTAACGTGGAATCCTATACCAGGATCGCAGAATATCTGCTAGAGTTCCCTTGGTTGTTCCGTACCATAATGCCGACTTTTCCTCCGATATGCACTTCACTCGATGGATTTTCTTTACTTTCTCTAGTACTACTCCTGATTTACATCAGGGTGAGCAAGAGGAGAATCAGGCCTCCAGTTAAATAACTAATGCAGCTGTTTTGCTGAACCAGCTTCCTGGCTGGGAATGAATCCAGTCAGCTGTGGATAACAAAACCCAGTAATAGAGATTTCAAAGATTTCATACATTAATTTTTTTTAATATTTGCAGAGTTACTTTTCTTACAAAATCTGTTAGGCAGATGTTAGGAAGTAATTACTGTACATGAATCAGAAAGAAAATGCACATCTTACACAGCCATACATTGAACATGTGTGAGTGGCCAGAGTGGAGAAACCAAGGATAAATGAGACTATATATATACATCAGAGCAGAATCTGCCAGAATTTGCCATGGGGTTATAAGGAAGAAACACCACAAGGCAAGCTCTTCTCATCATCCATTCAAGTATATCCAAAACAACAAGCCTGCTTCTCTAGCAACAGCCAAAACTCACCATTTGTGGATGGGTGACGAGTTTACCCCTGACTAAGCAGGTACGGTTCCCACCAAAATCAAAGAGTCCTTCAGCCAGTTACATTGGTTATCGATGCGATGGACAGAACTGGAACTCCTACACTGTTTTTGAGCTCAAACATCCCAAAGCATCCTTAGATCGCTGTGCACATAGAGGTAACTAGGAGTGATCATGAATTAAAACTCTTGCCTCCATGTATAAAATTATTGTAATTTTACCCCTGAAATATAACCAACCTTCAAAAAGCGGTGGCAGCAGTAATAACATCCAAGGTATTAGCGTAGAAAGCAAAATTGGAGGGAACATTTTGCCCTGAAGAATGCAGTTATCCAGGCAACAGTTTTGTCCAGGACAAAATATTCCCTGTACTTGTAAACCTCAGGAATCTTTAATGACTGAAAAAGTTACTGCTTGAGTTGTTCATGAGGCTCTGATGGCTATATTTTGAGATGAGATCAGAAATAGTATTTGCATAATTGGGTAAACAAAAACAGGAGCCGTTAAGAATGGATTCTGCCCTTGGCTTACCTCCAGTATTGCGCCCTACTTTTCTCTGCCCTGATTTCTCTCCTGCAAAATAAAAATATCCTTCCTTTTGAAAGTACTTTGAAATCTCAGGTTCAAAGCACCAAATTAGAGTTAAATAAAATATCTCAATAAGCAATAATAAAAATACCGCATGTCTTTTATGACATTTTCCATCACTAGCAGTTAATGCACTTCATAGGCCAGGCTGATACAATTACCTTTACCTTTCAGTGTGGCTGGAGCTACCGAGGCCAAGTTAGGAAATGACTCACCTGTACCACCGTAGCTCCGTTATGATGCCTTTTAGGAGCATAACACATACCTCTTGGTTGTGCCGATGCTCACATGTAAAATCAATTTCATTCAAAAAACAAATTCCATATCAATAATTATGGCCCTCTAAAACTCCACCTCAGCATTTATGAATCTATAAACACTACAAAAAGAAATGTTATGAAAGAAGTCTTAAAATCACAAACCAACTAGGATGTTCAATACTTCAAATCTAAATTACAATATAAAACCTCATTTTGAGAAACGCTATGAAAGCACCGTGGTTGGGTGCTTTTTAAACAACATTTCTCATAAAAAAAAAAAGAGAGCTTGAACATTTGGGTTGCCAAGGCAGAAACGAGCACCACAGACACGTTTTACCCTTATGGGGATTCATCAAGGTTGTGCAGTGCAGCTGTTGTCTTAGTAAAAGAAAGTATCAGCCCCTGGCTGGAAGAAACAGAAACATAATTATGTTATGATGAGCTGGAAAACAAGCAAAGAAAAATTGGAATGCAAAGCATGATAAATGATGCTTTGTCAATTGCGAAGCAGCAAGAAAACCAGGCGGCACAATAATAACTCTTCTCCAGTCAGTGCTTCCAGTTTGGCTACCAAAATAAAGCACCACTCTTACCATGACAGAATAGCAGTAGCTTTTTGTTGTATTATTTTGTCCTGAAACAATGGTCTTGGGTTTGTAAAGTGGATTATGCAGCCATTGTTAATCACAGAAATGAGAAATGGAATGGTCAGGTACTTCTCAGAATTGAGACTGTAATTCCATCAGGAGAAAATTTATAAGGTTATTTTACTGCTGATTTTTATGCATATTAAAGTTCAAAGTTAAGAGCATTTTCCTTTAAGGCACCTTTTAATTACATTTTCTGGCATAAAACCCTATTCCTACAGAGGTGACCAACATTTTGCCAGTAGTAACATGGCTACACGCAGGCATATCACAGTAAAATAGGAAATGCCATCCCGTAGCAGACTCGTTAATCTGTCTGTCCTCGCAGTGACAAGGACAGGATTTCCCTTCAAGTGTTGCAGCAGTGTGCTTGTCTAGGGTGTCAGACACCGGAGTTTATACTCGTGATGCGAGTAAATCCAGAGGGAAAATGACTAATTATGTTTCTTTACAGGAAACATTTATTTAGAAACCACGACCGGGCTGCAGAGATAAAAAGCGATATATGTTTCAAGAAAACCCTCTAACAATAAAGCGAAAATTGATAAAAATATTTTTAAAAGCCCACCCACACTCAACAGGGAGGGGAATTTGTTAGGGTTAGCGTGTCCACGGGCTCCAAGGACGCAGAGGAGCTGTTGCTGTGCCCTCTAGTGCCCGCGCACTGCACTTCTCACTGCAATTTCTAAACACCAGGGGCTTGTGCACCTGGGAAAACCGGCCAGCGAGCTGCTTTCTGCAGCACCCACTGCGGGTCCTCTCCCTTGGTGGGACACTGTTAAGGTTGCACGATTCCAGAATTAAAAAAAGAAAAGAAAAACTCATGTTCATCCTCCAGCAGAGAGTTGCTAGAGTAACTCTATCAACTTCCCGTCTACAGACAAAACTTCAGGGCAGAGTTTCAGCCTTTCATTTTGAATTTGCTACCTTTGGAAGATGCTTGCTATATTTTTCATACTAAGAATGCCTCAGAATTTGGTATTAATATTCTTGTGTTGTTTTTTTTAAAAAATGAAAAACAAACAAAACAAACAAAACAAACAAAACAAACACCAACAACAAATGAACCACCAAACAGAACATGTATGGCTTCTGTCATTAAAAGCAACCAGCTCTGAAATATCATCTGTGTAGGATGGGTCATTTTCTATACATCAGTTTGAAGGACTGAAACCTATATTCGAACACTATATTCTTAAGTGGATATTTTTGGTCCTGTCAAATAAGTAGCACAGGCAAGATACTGAACACTTCTCTCATATAGCTACTGTTTGCAGTAACAGATTTGTAAGCGACTTCTAACGACAGCAGGATTTGCAGTATTTTTATTACTTTTATTACCTACAAAAAAATTAGCACTATCTTTATCACTAATTATTTTCATTTACATTATAAAAATATTATAAAAATATTACTTCACCGTAGCTTGCATCTAGGGGTATTAAACCACTTGCAGCTTCCTCTAATAATTCTATTCCCTTTGTGATTAGGGAAAATGAAAACAGAAAAAGAAATTACTGACAGGCAGCAAACTGATGGAAGCCTGCAAACTATTTCTGCAGTACTCAGCTATTCCTGTGCTAACCCTTCCACCTGTCTCCATTTCACTTGTCAATAGTTTGGGAAGAGGTACGTGACACCATAGAATCGCAGACCAGTGCCAAGCTAGTTATAATTTCTCCTTACATCATTAAGCTTAATTTGATCAATAAAACGTTGTCCTGTAACATTTTCTTCCTTGATCTGGCTTGCCTGACAACAAGTTTAGTTTTTGGCTGCAAGGCATTAAAATAAACATTTTACAGGAAAACACAAACAGTTGATCCCAATGCCCATTCCTGGACATGTCGTATTCAGGATACCCACAGGCAAGCCAAGGCAGATCACACAAGTAAGTAAAGCTACATGACTGGATTCTGGCTAGGGATAAATAAAAAAATAGCCAAAGAGAAGGGCAAAACCAAAATAATGACTCTACACTGACAGCGTTAGTGACGTTGGGTTCTTTGCTTTTCACTTGATTTGAGTTCTTCCTTTTCATGCTTCATCTCCCACTGTTTCCCATGTGCTCTCCCTTGTGCTGTCTGCTGCTCTCCAGCCGCTCCCTGGCTACTGTAACTTCAAGCATTTTTCTGTTGGAGCGGATTCTTCCATTGCCACGTACTACTTAGGTATTTTGTCGTTGCATCCTCCTCTATTATTTTTTTTCCTCTTTTTCATCACCAAAACTTCTCTTTGAGGTCCTGGTGAGCAGAATCCTGCATGGATTACCACCCACAATCCACCAAATCCTCTTCTCAAAAAAAATACTCCTTTGCTATGTAAGAGCATGATATTGTCAACCAGAGCAGAGGGACCTCATAAAGTATATTTACCTCTGCATGCCAACAAGATATGACCCATTAAAAATTCATTTTGTGAATGAAAGCCTAATGACAAAGAAAATCCTGTCTCTTTCCCTTGCCCCACCGTCAGAATTACACTCCAGTTCTCCATAACGTCTATCCAGCCAGTTCCCTTCTCTTCTCTCTCCCCTTGTTGTGATAAAAACACCATTACAGGGTTGTTGGTTTTTTTTCTGTCATTCCAGCAACTGATTCTTTTCCTAAAACTTACCTTATTTGAGGGCCTAATCTTTTTCTCTGTACTCCTATGGGTACCTTAGGCATCAGCAGAGATGCTTAAAATAAGCAGGGTTCAGTCTTTAACAAAGCAAACACCTTTCCCTACCAGGCTTAAGTGATTACTGAGTTAGTGTAAAGATTCACCAAGTGTATTTCTATCTTTTATTAAGAAGTTGATTTAGCTTGAAATGTATTTCCAAAATGTATTTCACTCCACAGAGACAAGAGAAGACGTTACAGTCTCTTAAATACTGCATGCTCATACATCCCTTTGATTTCTCACCGGGAGACTGGTATGCAATAAATGCTCTGCTCAAGCCCTGTATATTGTTTTGATGTCTGCTAGGTGAATCCTTCAGACCCAACCCAGTTTTCTCAGGTGGCTTTTCATTCACAGCTTAAACTCCATGCCAATAGAATGTAACTAGTCATCAGTTGCTTCTCATTCATTTTTAGGATGTTATCACAAGATGGGAGGGAGGTGCGTGCTATCTATGCAAACAAATGTCCCCAAATTCCTGTGGGCCCTGGGAAACTGGGGAGAAGGGAAGGATGGCTTGGCTCATGCTCCACTCATCCACTCCTGCACGATAGTGAGACCCTGGGCCTGGCAGAGAGCACAGGCTGGACCGCGGTCCTCCTGCCTCCACTGTCAGCTACATGGAGGTCAGCTGGGTGTCACGGGAGTCACGCATCCGGGCTGACCAGGGCAGGCTCTCAAAGGCAGGATCTCGTCCTTGTGTCACAGCAAAGGTCATTTTCTTTCAGACGCTATTTTTATCTTGAATTATAGACAGAGATTTTTCCTTGTCTCCCCCACCTCTCTGTGGCCCTGGGAACTTGGATATTCCCAGCACCACAGCGGGAGTGGAGCCTGCTCCTGGCATCAGGTTTCATGGACCGCTGTAGGGAAGCGGTAAAGTGTTCCTGGCAGATAAACTGTGCAAGCAGGGGAAGAGGGGTCTTTCCTTCTTTCTTTCCTTTTTAATCCAGTTATTATCTGATCTGTATCCTTTAGATAAACAAACATGCCCTTGATTCTCCCAGCTCTGGAGCCGACTGGCAATAGCTCTTTAATACCACCCACCCCTGCTTAGATAGTAGCTGGCCTAGCAAATTGTACACCTCCGAGTACAGCTCCCAGGACTCTGGTTAAGACCCCATCTGACCGAAATCTTTCTCATTACAAACAGCTATAATTTTTTTTTAAACAATAGCAGTTACAGGAATATGTAATTTTTCTTTTGCAGTTTATAACTAAAACCCCCTCTAGGGCATTTAATATAAATGACACTGAAAGAAGAAAAAATCTGCTTTTGATTTCCTTTTTATTTCTATATGGGTCATCTCAGAGGTTTTGCGTTTATTGTTATTATTGTTAGCATATATTTCTTTCCTTTCCTCAGCCTTTGTTCAGAGGTTTGGACTTATTGAGCACATTGCCTAGCTTTAAGAATTATTGTAGAGTTGCCTCTTCTTAAAAAGCCCTGAGACCTTAATTATATATAGGCACCTAAAAACTAAAGTTTATATTATTAGCGTGACGGAATAAAAGGCCTGAATCTGTGCTCTTAATACAAACAATTTGAAAGCACTCAATAAATGCTAAGCACTTACCAGTATTAAATGACAAAACTCAGTATCTGGATGCCTTTGGTTTGGGAAGCTATTTCAACTCCGGGGAACTTTGCTGTGACAATTTTTGTAAGAAAATGTCATATGCCATTAAGTATATTTCCAATTATACTGTTGCAACATATATATTGAATATAATCTATGATAATCAGCAGCATTATATGCATATAAATTATATATCGCATTTCTAAATCGCCTTTGTATACCATGAATGAGGGTGGGAAACAAGGTGCTTGGGTGCTCCTCCGAACCGGTGCCTGAAAGACTCGATCCTTCTGGTGCTGTTTCAGCGCCTCACCTAGATCCGAAGAGCCAAGTTCGGATTTGGGACCACAAAGACGGGTTGGCGCCGGGGAAGCCCAGAGCCTCCCCGGCGCGTGGAAACCGTCCACGTTCCTGGGGTGTCAGCCGCGGCCACCCAAACCCGCTGCCAGTCAGCGGCGCGGCCCCTCCTATGCCAGCGAGCCGGGGGGGCTGGCTCGCCAGCCGGCCCCAGCCGCGGGAGCTGCGCGGCGCCCGGCGGGTGC